>CAKNXH010058702.1:0-123363 GCA_932178445.1 Andricus quercusramuli | reverse complement strand
CAAACCAAAAATATAATAGTACATTTTTCTTTTGAAAAGAATTAACTTCCAACAAAAAAATTTTAATCCAAAATGAAGAATTTCCTATTGAAAAAGAGGAATTCTCAACAAAGCAGTTAAATTTTTTAACAAAAAGTGTGAGTTTTTGACAAAATTATAGAATTTTCAAAACAATGATCAAATTTTCAACCAAATAGTCCAATTTTTATTTTGTATCCAAAAGATTTTAATAATTCAGAATTATTCTAAACCATAAATAAAATAGCAGACCTTTCTATTCAAAATAATAAACTTTCAACCACAAAAGATGAATTTTCTGCTAAAAGATGAATTTTTAATACAAAAGGGGAAATTTTCCATCCTAAAAGATGAATATTCAAAAAATAGTTAAATTTCCGACAAAAATAGAACTTTTTAATTGATCTGTGAGACTTTAAAAAGCTACACTCTTACTATTTTTTTAGGGTCTTTTTTTATTTCTCAAATTTGGAAATTTCAATTTGAACACGTACAATTCTAAAGAGGTAGAATTTGGGATCTCTCAATGATAAATTGTTTAAATTTAAAAATTCTTTATTTAAAAAAATTTTAACTCAAAGTTTTTGAATATTTTACAAACTAAGAGTCCCTTAGTTTATAATAACCCATTCCTTAAGAAATCCGATTAAAAAATTTTGTAAATCATAATCTTGATAAAAACTGATTTAATTGAAAAGTTTCAAGAATTTTTTATTAAATCTGGAAACTAATTTTTTATCTCTACATGTCAACAAGAAACAGAAAAAAATAGTGGAATTTTAACAAAGAAAATAATGTTCAACAAAAAAGATTAATTTGAACCCAAGAGAACAAATTTTCAACAAGAGAGTTGAATTTTCAAACAAAAATAATGTCTTTTTAATGGAACTGCCTAATTTTCAAAAATATAATGAAATTTTCAACCAAATAGACGATTTTTGTACAAAAAAAATAAATACTAAAAAAAATATAGTATACTTTTCTATTGAAAAGAATTAACTTACAACCAAAAAAGATGATTTTTTACTGGAAGAAGAACTTTTGTTCCAAAGGATTTTCTATCGAAAAGGACGAATGTTCAATAAAGCAATTGCATCTTTGACCGAAAAACATGACTTTCCAACCAAAAGTATATCAGTAGGCTATTGAATTAAAAATAATTAGGTTCCAACAGATTAAGATTAATTTTAGGAAATAACTTCTTTAGCAGAAGATAAATCTTCAATCGAAATAGAAAAAAAAATATTTTTAAAAAGAGTAATTTAAAACAAAATAGTTGAATTTTCGACCAAAACTATGACTTTTAAACATTATTCTAAAAAATGTCAAATTTTTTTATGGGTTATTCTAAGTTAAATTTCTGGTGTTTAATTATTGAATGTTTCAAATCCTTGATCCAATAAAAAATTCGTTAGATTTTATCTATCGAACATAAAAAGGCTACATTTCCACTATTTATTGGGTTTTATATTATTCAAATTCGAAAGTTTCAAGTTGAAGTCGTACAATTTTAAGAGCTAAAATTCCAGACTTTCAATGCTAAATTTATTTAGTTTAAAAACCCTTGATTTAACCAAAATTTAACTCTAAATTTTTCGATATTTTGAAATTTGAGAGTTGTAATTAATAAGCCTGATAAAAACTGTATTTATCTGTGAAATGTTCCAATATTTCTTATAAAATCATAAAAGGATTTTTTACCTACACATCTCACCACAAAACAAGAGAAAATAGTAGAATTTTCAACGAAAAATTTCAATCTTCAACAAAAAAGTGGATCTTCAATTCAAAAGGACAATTTTTCAACAAAACAGTTAAATTTTCATTTAAAAAATTGTCTTTTCGACAAAATTCTTGAATTTTCAAAAATAAAATGAAATTTTCAACCGAATATTTGAATGCTTTACCAAAAGAGATCAATTCTAAACAAAAAATATGATAGTCTTATACTTTTCTATTGAAAAGAATTAATTTTTGAAAAAAAGATGACTTTTATACCAAAAGATTAATTTTCAATCCGAAAAGGCGAATTTTGGATACAAAAAGGCGAATTTTCAAACAAACAGTTGAATTTTCATACAAAAAGAATGACTTTTTGAAACAATAGTAGAATTTTCAACAAAAATTATAAAATTCAAATCCGAATAGTCAAATTTTCATTTATTAACCTATAGAGATGAATTCTAAACCAAAAATATAATCATAGACTTTTTGGTTGAAAAGAATGAACTTTCAACCAAAAAAGATGACTTTTCTATAAAAATATGAATTTTTAATCGAAAAAAAAGGAAAATTTAACTAAGTAGTTGAATTTTCAACAACAAAAAAGACTTTACCCAAAAATATAAACGCAGAATTTTGTAACAAAAATAATTAATTCTCAACGAAAGAAGATGATTTTTCAACCAAAAAACATGACTTTTCTTTTAAATGACGAATTTTAAATCCAAAATGACGAATGTTCAACAACACAGTCGAATTCACTAAAATTTCAATTTGAAGACGTACAATTCTAAGAGATGAATTGTCGGGTTTTTCAATGCTAAATTGTCGCAATTTCAAAATCAATGATTTTAAACAATTTAGACTTTAAATTCTTCAATATCTAGAACACGTAAATTCCCTCAGTTTATAATAACTCATTCCTTAAAACTTCCGATTAAAAAGTTTTGTGCTTCATAAACCTGATGAAACTGTTTTCCTCTGTAAAATGTTTCAACATTTTTTTATAAAAATACGAAAAAAATGTTTCACCTGTACGTCTCGACACGCTTTTTCAATGTATCCAATGCATTTTTTGTACTTTTTACTAAAGCTTCAATCAATTTAGAATTAAAATAAGTGAATAATTCCATGCAGTCGTTCTGCAACTGATGAATGCTTGTTTTCGCTGTTTTCTCAACTTTTCCGAATCCTGAAAATAGTTGATTATTGAATATTATATGACAATTGTTATGAATATTTAAAAAAAATAATATTCTAATTTCTATCATATTTAAAGAGTGAGACAAAAATTGAAAAAGTATTTTGCGTATTTTGGATTTTCATTTTAGAAAAATTCTTCAGTCAATATTTAAGAAACTAGCATCATTAATCGCGCTCTTGTAGTTCCTCGATTTGACTGAAAAACAATTTTTAATAAAAATAAAAATTTAGATTAACTGTATATTATTTAAATTTATTCGTTTCTTCCTTTTTAGGGATATTGAAATAAAATTTTTCCAAGAGTCTTGAGAATATTTAAAATGATATTTGACGATTTTTGATATGTCGAACAAAAATTTCAATAAAAGAGTTAATTTTCAACGAAATAGTTGAATTTAATCAAAGCTTTCACAAATTTTCATTTTTAATAGAAAACAGTTTATTCTATCAAAAAAGAAGAATTTCCAACAAAGTACATAGTTGAATCCTCAACCAAAAATGATTAATTTTTAACCGGTTGTATTTTTAATCAAAAGAAAAGAGAAAATCTTTTACCCAGAGAAATTAATTTTATGAAAAATACTTCAATTTAAACAAAAAAAAGTAAGCAAACAGTATCATTTTCTACCAAATGAGTGAATTTTCCTGTCAGAAAGACGAATTTTTTACATAGGGGATAAGTTTTTACCGAAAAAAACGAATTTTCCACAAAGCAGTTATATTTTCAAGCAAAGAAAATTTTTTTTGTAACGAAAATAATAAATCATGAACGAAGAAAATGATTTTTTTGTACAAAGAACATTCTCCACAAAATACATAAATTTTCAACAAAATAGTTGAATCCTCGAACAAGACAGATGAATTTTCAACATAACAGTAGCATTTTTAACCGTGAAAGATGAATTTACAAACATCTTGAAAACTAACTAAAATTATTCTTATGAATAAAATAAATTCTTTCCAAATACAAAAATGCCTTTAATTCTTCAAAAATTAATCTTTCAAAATAAAAAAAATGCCTGTAGATCTTCAAAAATGTATTTTTCAAAATAACAAATCATAAGAAATTATCTAAGGAATCTTAAAACACGTTTTTAATTTTCTTGATACCTTTCAAAATTCTGAAAGAAATTTACCATTTTTCTTCCAAATCTTAAAAATTCTAAATTTTGTTAAAAATTTTTGAAATATTTTCATATTTCTCATTACTTTTTAATCTTTCCAAAACGACTTCAAACGATGTATATATGCGTATTTCCGATTAAAATGCGAGACTCTATCTTTATGTTGAGTTTTTTTTTCATAATAATTAAAAATAATCTTTTTTCCGTAGCCTATCAAAGACATCAATAAAATTCCTTAAACCTCCTCCTCCCATACCTTCCCACCCGACACTTTAACTATCGCTTCCCATCCCTTCCCCAAGTTCAATTTCCATTTCCATAATATCACAATCTCTTCCCCTAATCCTCCTCCCATCATTTCCTCTCACTTCCTCCTCTACTTCCCCCTGTCCTAGATTCTCCAACTAGCACTCTTCTCCCCTCATTTCCGCTCTCCCACTCACCCTCACTACCCTACTAGACCACCCCTAACTACCCCTAATTCCCGTCTCCTCATTTCCCCTCACTCAGCCTACCCCTCACTTTATTTCATTTCCCCTTACTTCCTCTAGTTCCTTTCCCCAATTTCCCTTATCTTCTCTCACTGCACCTACCCGGACTTTTAATACCACTCCCCGCATTTCCCCTACCACGTATCACCCCTACTTCACCTAACCTCACTTCCAATACTTCTTCCCTCATTATCTCAACTTCACTTTCCCTATTTCCCTCACTATCCTTTCGCTAATTCTTCCACTATTCTTCCCATCATTTCTCCCACCGTTTATTTTCCATCATTTCCCATCCCTCGTTTTCGCTTGTTTTCCTCACTTGTTTTCCCCTAATTTCCCCTCACTACCAATACATTTTCCTCTCCTCATTCCCCTTACTTCCTCTTACATTTTTCATTTTCCCTTATTTCCAGTCCCGGACCTTTCCCTACTTCCTCAACCTCATTACCCCTTACCCTCATCCCCTAATTCCCTGACAACATTTCTCCTCAATGTCGCCTACTGCCCCTCTCATACTGCTGGACCTCTCATTTCCCACCACTATCTACACTCTACTTCCTCCCTCCTGCAATTCCCCTTCACTTCCCCTGCTACCCTCCAATAATTTTCTTATCACTTCTACTTCCTCTGCCATCATTTTTCTATCACTTCCCCTACTTCCCCTTTAATCATTCTCATAATATCATAATCTCTTCCCCTACTCCCCTTCTTATCATTTCCTCTCACTTCCTTTCTCATTATTTCCCCTCACTTCTACTACAATTGAGCAAATCGAATGGAAATTTTCAAATTTCTAATTTTTTAAATTTTTTTTGTATTGTGAAAAATTTGTATATGAATTTTTTTCAATTTGTACCTACAGTTGCCAATAGAAGGTTTTTGTTTATTTATTTCATTATGTTCTTTTGAATGAGCTAGGGAAACACGAATATATTTTTGAGTTTCAAACAACATTTTTTTCTATTTTTGACGGATCACGAAAAATAAGCCATTTTTACACAAGATCCGTAAAAATCCGTTTTTACAGGATGCGCGAAAAATGAAAAAAAAACATTCCAAAACTTACACATATAAACGTGTTTCTTCAGTTTATTAAAAAGAGAAGTCAAGAAAATAAAGAAATTGAAAACATTTTTTCAACTTTAGGTACAAATTAAGAAAATATTTCGACGAAAAAATTGTTTTCTCATTTTCTTTTCTAAGGTTTCATATTCACTTCCATAAACTTTACCCCAAGAAAATTGAAAAAAAATTCTACTTTTTACGGATCCTGTGTAAACGGATTTTTACAATTCTAGTGAAAAAATGGCTCATGCTTCAGGGCCCGTTAAAAATAGAACAAAAATTTTGTTAAAACTCGTGAATATCTACGTATTTCATTAGTTTATTAAAGAGACCATCAAGAAATAAAAAGCAAAAAACTCTTTTAGCAATTTTAGGTACAAATTGAAGAATTTGAACTTAGCATCATTTTTCAAGATACCATATTTCGACGAAAAAATCTTTTTCTGACAGTTTTCTGACTAAGGTTATTTACTTTCATAAACCTTACCCAACAAAATTTTAAGAACTTTTTTCACATGGAAAATAGAACAAAATGAAAATTTGCATTCAGCTATCAACATTATTCGCACGCGTACAGTTTTTCAATTTGAAGGAAAAAACAATTTTTAATAAAAATAAAAATTTTCATTCATCATGTATCTTTTTAGTTTATTTGTTTCTTCGCTTGTTATATCAACAAAATCCACCTGAGATTCTTCAGAAAGTTTTGAAAATTTTCACGAATTAGTTGAATTTTCAACAACAAAAAAATGAATTCTCAGCGAAAAATGTAATCCTTAATTGATATTTCAAATAAAAAAAAATTCATTTTTATACAGTTGTATTTTTAATTAAAAAAAGAGAAACATTCTTTCATCAAAAGAAATGAATTTTACACAAAAATGGAAAAAAATTTAATTAGAATTGAAAATTAAAATTAAACTATTAAGTTTAAGTTTGAAACCAAAAATATAATAAGCGAATTTTTAAGTCAAAAAGAGAAATTTGATACCTAAATGACCATTTCCTGCCAAAAAAACGAATTTTCGAAAGAAATGACGAATTTTCAAGAAAGACGTTCTATTTTCAACCGGAGAAATTTTTTTTCAGCGAAAATTATTAATCATAAACAGAGAAAAGAAATTGTTAACAAAGTAGCTCAACTTTTAAATAAACAACAGTTATATTAATCTAAAAAAAAAACGAATTTTCAACAAGCTTTCTGAATATCCTAACCAAAACAGATTAATTTTCCACAAAAAACATGAACCGGAAACGAAAAAAGTTTATTTTTCTGTAAAAAAAAACTTTTTCAATAAAATACCTGAACTTTCAACAAAAACTAATCGAAAACAAGAAAATTGCAATGCATCCAAATAGATGAATTTTCAACAAAATACATAATTTGGCAAATAAAATAGTTTCATTTTCTTCAAAACTATGAATTTTTATCTAAAATTATGGATCTTTGACTAAGAAATTTCGTTTTCATTAAATTTTCAGTTTCAATGAAAGAAAAAAACATTTTTCCGTCTAAGGTCATTTACTTAGATAAAATTTGAAAAAAAATTTAATGTTTTTTTCCATGAAAAAACTGAGTAAATTGAAAATATTAAATCGTCCATATTATTATTGTGACCCTATTTTTCAGAGAAAATCATTTTGTTTCTGTTCAGTATATTTTATTGAAAGTTTTTGTTTTGAATTTTATATTTTGATTAATTTTTTTTCTGAAAAAATATCATCTCCTTTCGTTCCGCTGGAAATCGAACTTCAGAACTTCCGATTGCCGGTCATGTGCTTTCCCATTAAGCTACTAGAGAAATCGAGAGAAGAAACTTTTTTCAGAAAATGAACGCATTAGTTTTCTTGATGGTACAAGTTAAATTTTGGAAGGAATCTGTATTATCATCAGAGAATAACATAAATTTTTCACGTTTTTTCAGGCTAGATGGAGATATGAATTGAAAATAATTTTAATTGATAATTAATTTTAATTCATACGTAATATTATTAGAAGATCTTTTTTCAGAAAAAAAGTAACTAAAATTATTTCTAATTCATATCTCCGTCTAGTCTGAAAAGACGTTAAAAATGTCTGTTAGTCTCTGATGATAATATAGATTCCTTGAAAAATTTAACTTGTACCATCTAGCAAAATAATGCGTGTATTTTCTGAAAAAAGTTGCTTCTCTCGATCTCTCTAGTAGCTTAATAGGAAAGCACCCGTCCAGCAATCAAATCGAAAGGAGATCTTTTTTCAGAAAAAAAAATTTATTTAAAATTACTTTTAATTCATATCTCCATCTAGTCTGAAAAAAAACTTTAAAATTTCGGTTATTCTCTGATGATAATGAAGATTCCTTGAAAAATTTGATATTTTATTTACCAGGTGCGTAAACGTCCTTCGTAAGTTTAGTGAGAGATCCGACTGCCTTATTAAGTTTTTCAGGATCCATCCAATCATACTTGCTTTCCTTCACACTTGGATCAGAAACCAAGTCCATAAATTTATTGATAATGTTTACAACCGACTTTTCTGCTGCAGCAGATTTTATTTCCAATTCGATTGCTATCGAATTTCTAAACCTGACATTAGATTCGAAGAATTCAATGGGCAAGAGGGGATAATTTTCCAATTTTATCAGCTTTGTTTTTACTATTGCTTCGAAAACTTCATCAACTCTTGCTTCTTTCATGTCTTTCACTTCTTTAACAAAAATCTCAACATCCAATATGGTATTTCTTATATCATCGCAAACTTCCGAAATGTTTAAGGAAGCCCATGTTACGACTGATAAGCAAGGTTGGAAAGCCACTTCCAGTTTTATAAAGGAAGGCTTCATTAAATTCAAAAACAGAAGTGGAATGGAGCGTCTGGAAATAATTTTCAAATACATTTTCACGATAGCAATTTAATATATAAACAGACTTCATAACCCAAAATCCTCTCAAGCAGGGGGAACAGGGTGATTTTTCACGGAAACAAATTTTCAACCAAAAAGCTGAGCTTTCGAATTTGAGGTCAGTCTTTGGGTTGGGACTGATTCAAAAGTTATGCAATTAAATGGTAAAAGGGAACTATTTTACAAAAGGAAAGAAGCAAAGAAAATTCGAAATTAAAGTGGACGGTTTATTACTAATACTAGTTACATTGGAAGGTCGCGTCTTACTATAGCCGTGTAGGTGTTGGGATTTTTAACTTATCAGAATGTTTATAATTTGGTGTAGCTTAAATTTATATTATAATGTATCGTCTGTCAATCTTGTTTTGAGTAAAAGGTTGTTGGAAAAAAATCCAATTTGATTTTTATTTGTATACTTGAAACAAACTAAATCTATTACCTTAAATCTAGAGCTATATTCAGCTTATATACAGTGCTTATGTACAGTGGAGAATAAATATATATATATATATATATATATATATAATATATATATAGATATACATATACATATGTTCTGAATATTTTACTTCATTAGAGCATAAGGTAATTTGGACTTAATTTCGAATGCAGCGATGTTTTTAGCATATAAATGTATGTCTGTTAGAGCTTGAGAGTTATTCAATTGGAAATTGTAAAATTCTTGTGTCAGTTCGAGGATATTTGTTTTTATGCCATTTATTTGAGATGCTTCTCTAATATCTTTATTTCTCTTTCTAGGCTTTGAATTTGTTATTCACCTCATTAATTCATTTGGAAAAGTTTGCAGTTTTTCAATATGTGAATTGGCAGCGCTGCTCCAGACTGGGGCTGTGTATAATAATACTGCTTTGGCAAGCATTATATATAATATAAATTTGTTTTTAATACTAAGAGCACTTATCCTATTTATCAGTCTAAATAATAGGCCATTCATTTTGTATCCTTTTTTGCACGCTTTGTTTATATGTCGCATAAATGCAAGTTTACTATCTAATATGACGTCTAAGCATCTGACCAATTTTTTCTGAGTTTTTTCTACGTTATCTAATGAGGTGATAAGATCGTTTCCGTTTACCTCTGATTTTTTACTATATATTATAAACTCAGTCTTATTAGTATTAATTTTAATTTTCCACTTATGGTAATACTTGATTAATTCGTGAATGCAGGTATTGTACAGTCTTATATTTTTTTCATGAGGAAGCATATACCGCTGTGTCTGCAAATATTGCTATATATGTGTCTTTATTCTTCACTATATCGATATTGTGAAATAAGAAATAGTGTGGGTCCCAGTATCGATCCCTGTGGAACACCTGCCGCTATATTTTGCAAATCTGATTTCTGACTTCTACATAATACTGCAAATTCTCTATTCTTGAAATAGCTCACAAGAAGTTTCACGATATACATAGGTTTGTTCAACTGATGTAATTTATGTATTAGCCCTCTGTGCCAAACGGTATCAAATGTTTTTTCGATGTCAAGAAAAACTGCTGCACTTGATTTATTCAAGTTAAAATTTATAGAGATATGATTTGTGAGGCGAGCTGGCTGTTGAACAGAGCTATGCTTTCCTCTGAAGCTGAATTGTTTATCTATTAGGATTTCACTTGTCGATTCGAATTTTTTGAGGCGATATAATATTATAATTTGAAAAATTTTGCTCAATGTGTGTGAGAGACTGATAGGCCTATAATTTTGTGGGAACAATTTATCCTTGCCTGGTTTGAGGAACGCAAGCACATTTGCAGTTTTCCACTTTTGAGGGAAATATAATATTTTGAAACATGAGTTGAAGATATAGGTTAATTGAACTATTGCTTTACGTGGAAGATTTTCCAGCACAAGATTTTGAATACCGTCAAACCCAGGGGGTTTTCTTGGGGCAGTTCGTTTTATCGCTTTTTAATTTCTTTTGACGATGTTAACACAGTTGTATTTATTTCTGAATCAGTTTCTAAAATTTCAATGAAGCTATTATTTACTAATATTTCTGTTTCCCTATCTCCCATATCCTCGGTGAGATGATGCACTTTCTTAAACGTTTCTGCCACCACGTTGGCCTTATCTACATCGTTATAAACGAGGCCCATTGTGCCGTGCAGTTTTCTAATTTTCTTAGGTTTAGGTTTGGAAAAGTATTTCGCGGTTTTCCAGAGAGAGTTATATCTTTTACTTTCAAATTTCGCAATGTATTATCCCAATTTTTGTTAGAGAATTTTTTGGTTTCTGCTCCTATTAAATTGCTGAGGTTATTTTTAATTATTTTGAATTGTTTTATGTCAGTTCTCTGGTAGAGTTTGCGGATGTTATTCCTCTCTGCTATAAGGTCTTTGATGTGTTTTGGTAAGGCAGTCTTTGCCTGTTCTGGTTTAGATTGAGGAATTAAGGTTGAAGTAGCATTTGTTATTAGTGCAGTAAAAGTGTGTACTAATTCGTCTATAACAGTAGTTTTTGGTAATTTAGAAATAATGTTAATGTTATCATTGATGTGTTCCCGAAATTTATCCCAATCTGCTTTTTTGCAGCTTAAAGATGTTCTGTCTTCGATTATATGTGAGGAGTTGGAAAGTGAGGCTATTATTGGTAAGTGATCAGAGTCCGGTTCGTTTAGTGTGTCTATCTTTATATTATTAGTGATATTTTCCAGTATGCCTATGTCGACTATGCTGGGAAGGCGATTGTCCATACATGGATAAAGAGTTGGTGTGTCTGGAGCTAGGGTTGTCAAGTGATTTTTGATTTTATAGTTGTAGATTGTGTTGCTATTTTGGCAATTCTAGTGATTGTGTTTTGCATTAAAATCTCCCAAAGCTATTATTTTGTTCTGACTTCTGAAATTTTTATATTGATCATTGAAAGGCTTAACAGAAACTGAGGTTGAAGTGATATTATTCGTGAGTTTAATCCCTATAGCTTCAGCTATTGTGGTGTTATATTCTACTTATGTGCAAGTGATGTTTTGTTTAACCTGACTAGCGACTCCCCCCCCCCCCCGGCACGCTGCCGGCCTCTATCCTTCCTGAAAGTTCTGTACCCTGGTGTGTTGAAGTTATGTGTGGCTTTCAATTTTATTTCTTTAATCATAAAAATGTCTAAATTGTGTTTCTCGAGAAAGTGCTTTGTCTCCCTTTGTTTATGCAGAATGCCATTGGCATTCCAATGGGCTATGAGAAGATTGTAATTATTATACATTTCCGAAGTGTAGCATATATTCAGAAAATATGAATCCCTGTTGTATTTTATCATCGGTGTGGTCAAGTCCCTCGTTCTGCACTAGGCTGGGGGTTGACTGCACTGCTGTTGTTGACTGCTAGGCTGTTGTTAACTGCGTAGCTGCTGTATTCGTGAATGCTGCATTTGCATGTTGCGTGGGTGGTGTGGTGGTAATGGTACTTGCTGCAAATTGCCGGCCTCTTGTTACTGCATTTGAATAACGAGCATGCTCGTTAGATATTCTTGATGTTTTCTCCATTTGAGGGTTGACGTGCTGTGGTTCTCGGTATTTCCCAATCTTCCTCAACGATTTTGTTGAGCTGCTTCTCTTAACATCAGGATTTTGTTAATTGTTTGTAGATACTTCGGGCAGCCAGTGAAGTTGGCTGTGTGGCTGCCTCTTTAGTTAGCGCACGTTGCACTCTCGTCCTTCGGTTTCTTGCATGTTTTGGCAAGGTGCTCCTCTCCGCACTTCAAGCACTTCGTTTGGTTGTAGCAGTCCGTTGTCCCGTGTCCAAATTGTTGGCAGTTGTAGCACTGGGTGATTTGCCTCGTGTTTCTGCACCTTTCACATCCGGATTGAATACTGCAAAATAAGGTGGATAGTCTTGGTTTCTTTCCTTATTGATCGTCATCGTGAATATTTGTTTTGTTTCAAAGCCCAGTTCCTTCAGTTCGTCCTGCATTTCTCTGGTATCCATCCTGGGCAATCCCTTCAATACCAGCTTTCGATTTTTCTCTCCCTGAGTTGCGTATGTGAAGAAAGGCACTCCGGTGTCCAGAAGGTGTTTTTCAATCAGCTTATGTGTCTCCATCCCGATTGGGTAGATGGAGAGCGCAGTCTCTGATATTTTCATCGTCATTTGTTTTGTGATAGATTGGAGTTGATTTTACAGTGTAAGTCTTCTTTTTGCACTGTCTATACTTTTATCATTTACCACGATTGGCGGTATCCTCACTTCCTTCTTGTTTTTTCTTTCTGTTCGAACGTTGTCATCTCGAGAATTTTCCCCTGGTTTGTTTTCCTGTGATATCTCAGCTTCTTCCATTTCCATTTTGTCATCTATCTACGGTCTAGCTAAGGCGGTGAATCGGTTACTGACGGGTATCGTTATTTGTTGTTTTGACATAATCTTTTTTGGGTCCAATTTGCCTTCTAGTAGGACTTGCTTTCTCTTCCTATTTCATGATAACTTGAAGTCGTCATCCTTCCCCATGGTTATGCCGGGATGCGTGCCACACTCCTTCATTCATGGGGTGTGCGCCATGTGCCTTCACCCGTACTCACACGGCGCGAGCCAAACACCTTCGCCGTTGTGTATCTTTCCTTAGTCAATTGAATTGCACCTCGTCACTACGAGGACACCCGTAAAAAAGAATTAACAATAGTCTGAAAATGGAATCTCCTCCAGTCTTCTTGGTTTCGCGGAACGTTCTCTTACGTGCTTCGCTTTAGTGGCGACGCACCACTCGCGACGCAGGCGAGTGGGGGTTTACTAGCTAGGATCGTTTCGTCGATGTCACTGGGAGGGGGCTTCGCGCGATTGGTTCGCTCTAGCTACGTCAAAGAGTACAATCTTCGGACGAACAGCGTACCGCGCTTGCGCTGTGACTTTCCAGAAAGACTTTTACATTTTTTCGGGGCTGCACGACTAGGAATTCTAAATATTCTAACAGCTGAGATCAGAATGCTTTGTCAACGAAAGAAAGAAGAATTTTGGACGTTAACTGAGTATAATTTATGATTATAAATATACTCAGCGGATATCAAACTCATCATTGGAGTGTTTTAGAAAATATTTGACTTTTATATCCGAAAAGATTCTAAATTGTCAACCAAATGTTTGAATTTTTAGATATAAATCAAAGTCCATCCAAAAACAGTGACTTTTTCAATTAATTGGTCCATTTTTTGAGGAAAACAGCTAAATTCTTGACCAAAAATATAATAGTAAACTGCTCAATTAAAAAAATTAACATCCAATCAAAAAGATTAGTAGAATTTGTAATGAAATTAGGTAAACTCTGAACTAAAATTATAATAGTAGACTTATTATTTTTTTTAAATTATCTTTCATCAAAAAAGTTGAATTTTCAACAACAAAAATTACTTTTCTACGAAAAGATGGATTCTCATCTAAAAAAAGATTCTTTTTCGACAAAATTGTTGAAACTTCAACAAAATAGTCTGATTTTTAAAGAAAAAAGATGAATTCTGCACGAAAAATTTCAATCCGAAAGGACAAATTTATTATCCAGAAAGACGAAAACTCAACAAAACAGTGGAAGGTTTGACCAAAAAGGTTACTTTTTAAGTTATATTTTTAACGAAATAATTAAATTTTAAAACCTAATCAAAGAAGTTTCAACCAAATGATATAAACTTTGAACCAAAAATACAATAGTAAACATTTCAATTGAAAAAAGTATTAACTTCCAAATAAAAAATATAAATTTTCAACCAAAACAGTGATTTTTCTACCAAAAGCTGAATTTCTATCCCAAAAAGATGAGTTTTTCTCCAAAAGTTGAATTTTCAATCCAAAAGAATGAATTTTTAGTTCAAAAGACAACTTTTCAACAAAATAGTAGAATGTTCGACTGAAAAAGTATGCCTTTTGAAGAAAAAATTTGAATTTTCAACAGAGTAATTGAATTTACAACCAAATATTAGAATTTTCAATCAATTTAGGTGAACTCTGAACTATAAATGTAATAGTAGACTTTTTAATCAAAAATAATTATCTTTCAACCATGAAAAATGGATTTTCTACCAAAAGTAGAATTTTCAAGAACAAAAGATGACTATTCAATAAAATAGTTGAATTTCGGAAATATAATTAATTTTTCAAGCATTCAGTATAAAAATTAAAAAAAAATAAAATAAATTCTGAAAGAAAAGTATAATAGCAGACTTTTCAATTAAAAAGAATTAACTTTGAACCAAAAAAAATATTTTTCTACAAGAAGGTGAATGATCAATCCATAACGACGGATTTTCTATCGAAGAAGCAATAAAAGAGTTGAATTTTCGTCAAAAAACGGTGACATTTTAAGAAATTAGTTGAGTTTCTAACAAATTAATCAAATATTCAACCAATTAGTCAAATTTTTAACCAAATGAGATGACTTCTCAACCAAAAATATGATGGTAGATTTCTCAATTAAAATTAATTAACTTTCAACTACAACAAAATTTGAACCAATGACAAATTAGTTTTCGACGAAAAGATGAAATTTAAACACATGGACGAATTTTGTATCCAAACCGACAAATGTACAACAAAACAGTTGAATTGTCAAACAAGAAGAATGACTTCTGGACATAATTGTGGTATTTTCAACAAAATACTGAAATGTGTAACCCAATAGTCGAATTTATATATATTTTTTTTAAAGATGATTTTTAAACTAAAAATATAGAAGTAGACTTTTCTACTGAAAAGAATTAACTTCCAACTAAGAAAGATTAATTTTATACCAAAAAATAAAATTTCATTTTAAAAGTCCGAATTTTCTATCCAAAAAGACGTATTTTCAACAAAGTAAACTCAGAAAAATATTTGGCTGAATCAACAAACTTTTCGTTAGTTTAACCATAGAATTATTATATGGAAAATAAAATATTTAGTTGTCCCAACCAAATTTTTTGCTTGTTTTGACTAAATCCTTTTATATCTGGAGTATTTGGTTCATTCAACCAACAAATTTTTGTTGGGTCATTGAAATATTTTGTTGATATTTAAAATTTGTTTAACTCGACCAAATTTACGGGTATATTCGAGGAAACAGTTTTTTTTTTTTTTGGTTAAAGCAAATTTTTTTCTTCAAGTACAGTTCAATATTCCACCAAAAAGTTACTTTTTAACCAAAAACATAATAGTAGACTTTGCTATCAAAAACAGAGGAATAGGGGAAATATGGTAAAGTCTGTATAAAGTACTGTGAAAAATATAGAATCCTATAGAATATTACCTTAAATCATCGTTTTCAGTTACCAATTTTTTTACTGTTTCAAATGACGCGAAAATTTTTTCTTTACAGCACATTATGATTTTTATAAAATCGGGAACATCCAGTCCAAATCGTACCATGTGTTCTGATTCTCGAATAACTTCTACTACATAAGGGTCAAAATTTAACGTGTACTTGTTCGTTTTTGGATTTCGTACTAGTAGAGGTGACGTTAAAGCCAAACGAACCTATAAAAATATTTTTATTTTAATTTTTTAAACACTAAATTCATATCAATTCAACGCCATCCGGGAGAAGAATCCCAAAAAAAAAAATTTTTTAATGGAAAAAATTTATCTTAGACCGGGTTTGAACCCGGAACGTTCTATATGTATAACACATTACTTTCGCGCGCAAAGAGTAACGTTTTCCGTTTCCAATTAAACGTTCCGGGTTCAAACCCGGCCTAGAGCAGGTTTTTTTAAGTATTAATGTTATTAGTGTGCTTTAAACAATGTTTAAATTTTTTTAATATATATTTTTTGAAGTTGATAATTAATAATGTGATAAATTTTTATTTCCGAAATTCTTTTTTTTCTATTAATTAACTTACTATATCCGTTGAATCGTACCACGCTTTGTGGTATATCAATTCGTAGTGGATAAAAACTCTAATTAGTGCATTATATATTTTAATGACTCTTTGCATTTTTTCATGATTAATGACTCGTTCACGTTTTTTGAAAATTTCCATCGGAGCCTCAATGTGCCTGTATAGTTGTCGAATCCACAAAATTCGACCAGCAATTGGTGGAATGTCTCGAGAAAGAGGTGGCATTAACCGATTTTCATTATATATATCTCTTACTTCTGCAACTTCTTTTTGATAAGACGAAACAAGTTCCAAATATTTTCGGTCGATATTCAAAATTTTGAAATTCAGTTTTTCAAACCTGATAAAAAATAGGTAGCACAATAAATGTCTTGTTATTTATATAATTTAATTGCTATTTTTATTATTATTAACATCATAGATCTCACAATACGCACACGTGAAGTTTTTCAGTTTCAGGTGAAAAATAATTTTCAATAAAAAATAAAAATTTCGAATAACCAATCATTTGTTAAGAATTCTTAAACACTGGAATTCAATTTTTGAGAAGTATTATCAGATTATTTTTAAGTTTATATCTATATCTATTTATATATCTATAAAATTTAAAAAAAAATTTTTATTCGACAGGATGTTTCAATTTTTTTGGAAGAATTCAAGTCAGTTTAAAAGATATTTATGACTTTTAGGAGTTTAGCAAATTGTTTAAAAATTTCTTAAGAGATGACTGAAAAATCCCGAAAAATAAAATTCACAATTTCGAAATAGAAAATTCCTAAAATTAGATGATTGCCGACTGTTTAAAATTTCCAAATAATAAAATTTGGACAATTCATGATATAACAGAATTTTCGAATCCCTAATTGAAGAAAAATTGCCGAAATTATAAAATATTCGAGATTTTTAAATTGCCAACACAGGAAAATTTCCTGATTATGAAATTCCTGAATCTAAACAATTGAAAAATGGTTGAATACTCAAATAAATGAATCATAAAGAAAATACATTCATTTGAAGAAAATATTTTAAGTTTTATAAATTATTTTTCATTTTGTTATTTATTCACTGTTGAAAGAAATGTTAATTTCTTTAATTCCAAAATTTTCGAATGCGGCAATATTCTAAACTGTCAGGAAATATATTATTCCAGAAATTTTCAATTTGAGATTTTTTAATCGTCGGCAGTTTAAAATTTTTTGAAATCTTTTCAAACTTTGAATTATTTTTTAATTCTTTCAAAACTTTCAAATGTTTTAAATTTCTTTTGCATTAGTTCAAAAGTTTCCATGATTTTTTTTTTAATTTTGCAAGTTTAAAAAAATGGCTCTTACATATTTCAGATTCTTTTTTGACAATTTTTTGAAATGTTTTGAAAAGTCTTCAAATATGCTCTGAAAATTAATTTTTCAAACAAAAATCATTACAAATCGTCCCAAGAAACTTAAACAAAATTTATATTATTTAGCAGCCTTCCACAATCTTCAAAAAGCTTCAAAAATTTATTTTGAAATCTTCAAAATTCTACATTTTCTTTTAAGTTTTTTTTATATTCTCTTGAAATTTCAATTATTTTTTAATTTCTTCAAGACTTAAATATTTCTTATACTTATTCGAATTTTGTATTGACTTTTGCAATCTTTTGAAAGTGAATTTTTTTTTTAAATCTGCCACATTCTTTCTTGACATTTTAGGATAGGATTTAAAATCGCTCCAAATTTTTAATTATTTCTAAATCTTCAAAAATCTACATTTTCTCTTGAATTTTTTGGAATTCTTTCATATTTTTTTTACCTTTTCAAAACTTTTAAATATTTGTTATACTTACTCGTATTTGACTTTAAATTTAGTAATCTTTTAAATTTGAAAATTTTTGCTTTAAGTACGTCTTAGAAAGATGTATATTTTATTTTCGATTACTTAAAATCTTGACGAATTTAAAATTATTTTTGAAATTGTTTGCAAACTTCTTAATATCTTTTAAAACGATTTAAAGTTTTCCTAAAACTTTTTTCAAATCCTGCAAAATTGCCTTAAAATATTTCAGATTGTTTTCTGACAATTTTTGAAACCTTTGTAAAGACTTTCTCAAAATTAATTTTTCACAATGAAAAATCATTTCAAATTTTCTTAAGATTTTTAAGAATTTTGTTTAATGTTTTAAAATTCTTTAAAAGCTCCTAAATTTTGTGTTCGATATCTTCAATTCTATAAATCATTTTTTTATTTTTCAAAAATCTTTTCGAAAAGTCTAAATATCTATTCAACTCACTGAATTATTTTTCAACATTTTATGTCATAATTTGACATTTTTTGAAATCTTTTTGAATTTTATCTTAAAATTCACTTCTCAAAAAAAAATCATTTTAAATTGTCGTAGGATTCTTGAGAAAATTTTTTATTTTTTGAAATCTTTCAAAATTCCCAAAAAGCTTCTAAATTTCTTGTTCGAAATCTTCAAAATTCTATATTTTGTTTTAACTTTTTCTTAACTTTTTGATACTTCTAAATATCTCTTAAACTCACTCAATTATTTGTCAACATTTGATGACAAAATTTGACATTTTTCGTCAAAATTTGACATTTTTTGTAATCTTTTTGAATTTTCTCTTAAAAGCCATTTCTTAAAAAAAAAGATAATTTAAAATTTTCTCAGGAATCTTAAGAAAATTTTTTTATGACTCCATCTTTTTAAGAAGTGGAAAAGTATAACTTAAATGTAAGATTTGTAAGCATAGAATACCACAAAAATATTATGGAAAGTTATATTATCATTTTTTTAAATAAAATACCTAGATACTAATTGCAGTGCCTGAGTTACGGTTGGAACCTGAGAAACAGTCTTGAAAAAAAATGTTCGTAGCTGATCTTCTGTTTGGGCAACATTTTTCTTAAATTCGGCATAATCAGGCTCGAAATCAGGTTTTCTGTGATCCAGGGGATCGTAACTTTGTGAAGCTATTTTATCAAAGAAATCCGTAAATTTGTTGGCAAAAACGTCTATACCCTCGATAGCTGAACTGTGCAAAATTGAGTACATGAGAGTCGTTTCAAGTACGTCAATGAGCTAAAAAACAAAAATATTCATTTATAAATAAAGATTAGTGATTAATTATTAATTGATACAAATTCTGATGTTGAAAAGATCAATTCGGAGAAATAATTTTTGAAGAACAAGAAAATATATGCTTCGGCCCATATTTAAGCCGGGAACGCCATAGTGGCGTTCCCGGTTCAAATCCTGGCCAAGGCAGATTTTTTCTTATAAACTCAATTTTAAAATTAAATGTATTTCTTTTGTATTACATATTAACTGACTTTATTTAGCCTCTCTTTGAAAGTGTTGAATTTGCCAAAGATGTACATCTCCGAAACTTCGAATGAATTTTCTCCTGCAGATTCCTTCACTTTTTTTCGCATCTCATTGTAGCACTCATAATATCGATCACCAAGTTTGATACAATCCTGATTTAATTTCAAAACATGAATTCAATGTGAGAAAATGATCATTTTCTGATCGATCAGTTCTGAAAAAAAAGATTTTGTACCTTCATTCTTGAAATTAGTGCTGATTTTGAATCTTCCCAAATGTTCAGGCTCCCATTTTCATTAAGATATGCCTTACATGCTAGAATCATTTGATTCGTTATCTAAATATTAAATAATATGAATTATTTTATTATTATTAGAAAACAGACCAACGCGCCATGAGCGGGATTTTTTTCCTCATTCAATTTTTAAATTAAAATATAAAATTAATATCAACACAACATTTTTGGAAATTATAGTATCTATTATCTAAAATAATATAAAAACAATGAGGACAGTTTTTTTAATAACGTAACCTATTATCATTCAAATTCTGTAAATATTTTTTTAATCTAACAAGTTTTTATTAACAATAGTAATTTTAGACATAAAATAATAACACAACAACAAATTCGTGAAGATTTTAAGTCTTCTTTAATATCTCACTTTTTATTGAAAATACCAATTTCCGACTGAAAGAACTAACATGATTCAAAATTATTAAAAAATTCTATATATTATTAAAATTTTAATGATTTTTGCATTAAAAAAAGAAGATTTTCTTCAAAAAAAAAAAAACGTTGATATAACCAGAAATTATTCAAAAATTACAAATCGTGTTTATACTTTGATGATTTTTGTTTTGAAATACCAGTTTTTTGTGTAAAACACTAACATGACCTAAATGATTTGAAATCTAATGTTTTTTTCAAACGATTTCCTGCGAAAAAAGTTAATATTACCTGAAACGATTCAAAAATTGAAAATCTTGTTTAAACTTTGATGATTTTTGTTTTGAAATATCAGTTTTTGGCGTAAAACACTAACGTAACCTAAAATTATTTAAAACTGTGAATTGTCTTTAAAATCCTTTTTTCAATTAGAAACACTAATTTCCGTCAAAAACCCAACAATAATCAAAAATTGTTTATAAATTATAAATCTTGTTCCAACTACAATAATTTTTGTTTTAAAATATCAGTTTTTTCTGTAAAATACGGACGTAACCTAAAATTGTTGAAGAATTATGAATCTTTAAAATCTATTGCTTTTTGTTTAGAAAAAAAAATTCCTGGAATAATCTTTAATATAATCAGTAATTTTTCTGAAATTACAGATCTTATTATAATGATTTTTGTTTCAAAATACTAATTTTTTATATCGCAAACATAACCCATAATTTTTGGAAGTTGTGAATCTTCTTTAAAATCTAAGTTTTAGTAAAATACAAATTTTCCTTGCAAAACACAAAAATAATAATAAAAAATTGTTCAAAGATGCTAAATGTTGTTCAAATTATAGAGATTTTCGTTTTGAAATATCAATTTTACTCTAAGACGCTATTATGTAACCGAAAAATGTCAAAAAATCATGATCGTTTCAAATATCATGTTTTTTGTTTTAAAAATCCAATTTCCTGTTGAAAAACGTTGATGTACCCTGAAACAGTCCATGTATTGCAAGTTGTATTCAAACTATAATGACTTTTGTTTTAAAGTAAAAAATGTTGGGGTAAAACGCTAACACAACTTGAACTGGTCAATATATTGACCAGTTGAATTGAAATCTATGTTTTTTTATCATTATTAGTACCAATCCCTGACTAAAGTCACTCACATAATATAAAACTATTAAAAATTGCAAGTATTGTTCAACCTACATATAATGATTTTTGTTTTGAAATACCAATTTTTGGCGTAAAACGCTAGCGTCACCAAAAATTGATCAGAGTTGAGAATCATCTATAGAATCGAATTTTTTAATTAAAAAGTCAGTTTCCGATGAAAAACACTAACATATTCCATAATTGTTAATAGTTTCTAAATCATCGTCAAATGATACAGCGATTTACACCAAAAAGGTGGGTGTAAATGGTCAATCAGGTTTATTTGTTTATTTGTTTTTAAGGTTAGTTTAGTTTAAAGTAATTGAATTTTCAACTAGAAAAAATCAATTTTGAACTAATGTGATGAAATAAAATAGTTAAATTTTCAGTTAAAATAATTAAATTTCGACAAAAAAAGGAAAAATTTTCAACTGAAATTATGAATCTTCAACAACAAAAATATTTTTTAACCAATTGTTCTCACCTCCGACCAACTAATTGGAATTTAAAAAAATATTTTTGAAAAAAAAATGTCATATTTGATATTCTAGTTCAAAAACATTTTTATTTGAATTAATAAATAGTTTAATTCATCCAAAAAATACAAATTTTCCATAAAATAGTTGAATCCTCAACCAAAGAAGATTAATTTTCAACCAGTTGTATTTTTAACCAAAAAACGTTGAATATTTTCAAAAAGAAACGAAATTCTATAACAGAAGTTTAATTTTTTTACCCGAATATATCAATTTCCAACAAAAAAATTAATTTTCAACTGAAATTATGAATCTTCAACCAGAAAAATGACTTTTCAACACAGTAGTTCAACTTTTAACCAATTAGTTGTATTTTCAACCAAAAAAGATGAATTTTCAACAACAAAAATTAACAAAATAGTTGAATCTTCAACCAAAAAGATGGATTTTTAAACAAGAAGATTAATTTTTTGCCAAAAAAGATCAATTTTCAAACAGAATGGTCACATTTTTAACCAAAGTGAGATATTTTTAATAAAGCAGTTTAGCCTCTACCCAAGGGGATGAATTTTCAACCAAAAAAAGTTAATTCTAAAAAAAAAATGTAAAAGTGGATGTTTTAATCAAAAAAGATTTTATTTTTAAATCAAAAACAGTTGAATTCACCTAAAAAATATGAATTTTCAAAAAAATAGTTGAATCCTTAGCCAAAAAAAGATTTTAATTCCAAACCCAACATTTTTAATTTTAATAAAAATAAGTTCTGCCGAACGAAATGAATTTTCAAACCAAGAAGACGAATTTCCAACAAAATTGTTGAATTTGTAACCAAAGAACATTTCTCAGTCCACAATACAAAAAATTTAGGCAAATTGTAATTTGAACAAAAAAATCATGTTTAATACAAAACAAAAATTTCGAATGACTACTTATTTTTTCCGAAAATCCATCCTGAAAATAAGTTAATAATTTTGCAAAAATAAAATAGATTTTTACCTATACCTTAACAAATACGGCAGTAACCATCCGTCTCGTATTAAAAAATCGAGATGTTGAATAAATCATACGAATTGCATACATAAGTGCTGGTAAATAGTCACCAATTTTTGTTGGATCTAATCTGTACAAAGGCTGGATAAATTTTTCTAATGCATATAAATACTTCACATTATCCTGAGCCAATATTTGTACTGTCATAATTTGATTTTCCAGTTTTTTCCATTTCTGTACAAAAAATAAAAACGTGAAACATTGTCTTTGTGAATTATAGAAAAATAGGTATTTTTTATAAAAAAAAAATTTATTTTGAGGTCAAAATCGTGGAACCTTTAACAATTTTGATTTCGTTTTTTCGAGAAATTGAATGAACTTTTGCGTTTCAGGCAATTTTATATGTTCGACAATAGATGAAAAACGAGCTAACAGTCTTCTCCAATATGTGAGTTCCTCAGTTGGCCCAACTGTTTCTGCCTCTCTTCGCAGTTGCTGACTTTCGACAATAGCCTAAATTATATTTGAAAAATAAAACAAAAATTTAAACAAATATTCAAATTAAGAATATGACTACATGATTTTTCACATTTTTTATTTTAAAAAATTAATTATCTCAAATTTATTTAAATTTAACATATGCAAATATACATTGCCAAAAAATTATTATTTAATCAACTTGAATTCTGCAAAATCCAGAATTTTCAAATTCGGAAATATTAAAAACTATCAGGAAGTATATTATTCCAGAATTTTCCAATTTAAGATTTTTTAATGGTCGGCAGTTTCAAAATTTTTGATATCTTTTCAAATTTTGAATTATTTTTTAATCTTTTCAAGACTTTTAAACATTTTCTTTTCCTTTCTTTAAAACATTTTTTCAAAGTTATTGCACTTTTTCTCGGTTACGGTCTAATTATCTAAAACTCTTTTTTCTATTTTTTCTATTCATGATTATTTTTCATGTGTTTCAACAAAAAACTTTGATTTTTCATAAAACTCAATTCCCAAAAAATGCCTACCCTGATTTTTTGTATACCTTTTTATTTTATATCTCAAAATATCCTTTTAGAGAAAAAGTGGTAAAACCTATGTGCATTACATACATTCTTTCAAACATTTATTGTAAAAAAAATTGTATTTTTACATAAAATAGCATTTCTTTTCTATCCAATTCAATTTTTTTCTTTAAGTAACAAAAATAAGTTTTCAAAAATTTTTAATTGCAAAATGGGAAAACTGAAAAGTCCAAAAAGTAAAATTCCCGATACTGTAAAATTTCCGAACAGTTTATATTATTACAGGCCAAAAATTACCGAATTATAAAATATCCGAACTAGAAAATTCCCGAATTTACAAACAAAAAATATACGTATTATTTATTTATCAAAAAGACCATAAGAAAATATTTTAAAAAATAAGTTAAATGTTTGAAGTTTGTAAAATTATTTTCGGAATGCCAGATAACAATAATTTAAAAAGAATTTCATCTAGAAATACATTTTTGTTGAGTTATTGCTATTTTGAATTCAAAAAATAATTTTAGAAGCTTGAGACATTTCAAGTGATTTTTTAAGAATAAAATATTTGATTATTGTTTTTCCAATAAATGAATAATATTTATAGAAAAAATTTCAATTGTTTAAATTTTGAAATTTTCTAGTTTGGATATTTTATGATTCGGCAATTTTCTGTCGGAAATTTTCAAATTCGGTAATATTATGAACCGTAGGGAAAATTATTATTTAGGAATTTTCCAATTTTGTAATATTAGGAACTGTTTGGAAATTTTATTATCCGGGAATTTTACTGTGTCAGGAATTCAATTTTTCTGGATTTTTCAGAGGTGACTGTAAAATAACATTTTTATTTGGGAGACTGAAAATCGCAAAAAATAAATATCCCGACACTAAAATTACAGAAAAAGAAAATATTAGAAATAGAAAATTCTCAAAATTATAAAACTGGGGAAATATGAAAATCCTGACTGGGAAAATTCTCGAATAATAAAATTCCTGAACAATTTATAATATAAACGAATTTGAACATTCCCGACAGTTTATAATACTGTCGAATTAAAAAATTTCAGATTATTAAAATTTTAATGAAGATTTTGATCAATCATATTTAATCATTAAAAATACAATAATGAAATATTTTAGTCAAAAAAAGTGTTTGAGTGTTCAATGTATTTTTCAAAAAATTATCGTTTGAATTCAAAATAACAGTAATTGAGAAAAAATATATTTCTTAATTCAAAAGACCAATATAAGAAGAAGATTATAATTGCAAGAGCAATTAGTTTAAAAACTACTATGCACATTTAAAAAAAAACATGCATCGAGATTTTTTTTCAATTATTGTTATTTTAAATTTAAACACTAATTCGAAAAACACATTAAAAATTTCAAAAATATTTATTTGATGAGGATGTTTTATTATTATATTTTAGTAAATAAATTATATTGAATAAAAAAACAATTTTTCCATTGCTTAAGCTCGCGAATTTTATCATACGGGACTTTTTCAATTCGAGATTGTCATATAATATTATAATTTTTCGGTCGTCCCTTTTAATTTATTATATCGGTTTTATAATTGATTTTATAAATTTCTGGTATTATCATTAATTAAGGGTCATTTGAATGTTTCTGGTCTCCGCTAATTTATAAAAATTGCATTTTACACATTTCCAAAAAGTTATAAATGAAATTTTTTTTATTAATTTGGTCACTATAAAAAACTGTATTTACAAGAAATTTTCCATAAATGTTCAACAAAGAGAATTTTTTTAAATTTTGAAATACAAAAACTGAACAGAAAATATTAAGGGACGGCTGAAAAATCTTGAAAAATAAAATTCCCCCAAAAAAAATTATTCGAAATAAAAAATTACCGAAATTTAAACATTGCTAAAACTTTCAAATTTATGAATTAAAAAATTCCCGACAGTTCATGATATTACCAAATAAAATAAATACCGGAATAAAATTCCCGACATCAAATACAAATAAATACTAAAATTATTGTATTTGATAAACATATATTTTTGTTCAATTTTTTAATTTATTTTAAGGTTATCATTGAAACAGTTTTTTAATTGATCACATTCGGTGATTTTATAATTACGAATATGTTTCGAAAGTTTACAGTGTCAGGAATTTTATTTTTTGCGATTATTCAGGCGTTTTGAAAAATATTCAACTTATTTTTCTGACTTTTGGAAAAAATATTGAATTGTATAGTGAAAAATAACATTTTAATTCAAAATTGAAAAACAAATATCAGAAAAGAATTCTTTTTGAAGGAATTTATGTAAAGCACATAGGTTTTATTATTTTTTCTCATAAGGGACATTTTAAATTACAAAATAAAAAAGTAGAGAGAAAATCAGGGTAGGTATTTTTTGGGAATCGAGTTGAAAAAAAATCAAAATTCTTTGTCTGAAAACATGAAAAATACCCCAGAAAGAGAAAGACTCAAAAAGTGTCTAAAATAGAAAAAAATAATTTTTGAAGTATAACATTTAGCAATCTTTCTTTTTAATCTTCGAAACAAATGTGGCTAGAGTTTAAATTTTGAAATAAATTTTTTCAAAAATTAATCTGCATTTAATATCTAAAAGATTCACTTTTGAGGGGAAAGACAGATCCTGAAAGAATTTATTTTTATGATAATACCCTTTCCATAATTTTCATCCAGGCCTTAACATTATCTTCAACTGCTAATAAGTTTTCAAACTTTTTGCTACATCGCTCGAAGTCTTCTGGTCTTGACAAACATTTGTTGTAAGTATCCCAGTCAATGGAAAATTTCAAAATATTATCCAAGTCAATCTTAGTCACTGTTTATATTAAACAAATTTAATTAGAATTTTGTATAATAATCCTGCTATCTCTCTTTGAAAACCCAATAATAATAATTAATAATTCAAAAATCAATAATTAATTAAGTGGAAAAACATAGTTTAATTGCTCAGTACTAATAAATGTAAACAAACTTACTGCTCAGAAAATTACAAAAATCGACAAAATCACCAATGAAATTATCCTTAGCTTTTCGACCTGCTTCTGTTTCTAGTAATTCTCCCCACTCGACATTTGCAAATATGTTTTGTTTATTTAATCGAGACATAAATTCAGAAACGGCTCCAAGGGCAGACTTTGAAATTGGATCCACTTCCATATAAGCAAAATAGGTTTCCTATCCCAGAATTATTTAGTATTACATGGAAAATATTTTTTTTTAATTTGGTCTAAATAGGATTTAAAATTCTAGCAGTATACCTATGACAGTTCTGGGAGACATAATAGTTGAATTTTCAACCTAAAAGTATAAATTCGCAACAAAAAGTGTCATAGTTTATATTTCAATAAAAAAAAAATGAAATTTATACAAAAAAAAAAGTTTTTTAAATCCAAAAAGACGAATTTTCAACAAATAAAGATTTTCCACTAAATAAATACAATTGCACCTAAATTGTTGAACCTTCAAGCTAAAAGACGAATTTTCCCTACAAAAATTGGATTTACAAACAAAAAATATGACTTCAGCAAAAAATTATTTTTTTTTTTTTTACCAAAAAAGGAGAATTTTCAACTGAAAAAGATCAATATTAAAAAAATGGAAAAGTTACATTTTCAGTTAAAAAATTAATTTTAACCTAAAAAAAAAGACTTCCACTAAACGAATAAACAGTTAAATTTTCAACCAAAGACATAATATGCCTTCAATCAAAAAACAAATTTTTAACCATGTAATTTAATTTTTACCTAAGTAGTTAAATTTTCAATTTGAAAAGAATAATTTTCAACAAAATAGTCAAACTTCCAACAAAGAGATTGGCCATATGTTTTTAGGATCGCTGAGTCCAAATCCGGGGTCCGTTTTTCTCCATCAAGTCAAGGTCAAGGTCATTTCAAGGTCACATCAAAATTATTCCACAAAAAACATTGTTGTGCACGAGACCATACCACCATATCCATATGTTTTTGGGGTCGCTGAGTCCGAAGCCGGGGTCCGTTTTTCTCCATCAGGTCAAGGTCAATCCAAAGTCAAAGCAAGGTTATTCCACGAATGTGGGCCAAGATGCCGTTTCTGTATATTTTTGTAGTTCCTGAGTACGAATCCAAAGTCTGTTAATCTTCATCAGGTCTCTATCAAGGTCATCTCAATGTCGAATGGAGGAAAAAACTCGAAAACCAATACCATTGGATTCGGATTCAGCAACACCAAAAACGTATAGATATAGTAATTGTGTCTGTTCACAGGTTTTTTCCTCGATTCAAACTTCAAATGACCTTGATCCAGACCTGATAAAGCCCTACAGACTTCGAATTCGGACTCAGGGACCTCAAAAACATACAGAAACGGCATCTTGGCCCACATTCGTGGAATAATCTTGATTTGACCTTCAAATGACCTTGACTCTGACCTGATTGAGAAAAACGGACCCCGGATTCAGACTCAGCAACCCCAAAAACATATAGATGTGGTGGTCTGGTGTCGTGCACAGAATTTTTTTTTTTTTGGCTGCGTAATTTTTAACGAAAAAGATGCATTTTCATTAAGAAAAGAAAGAAGTTTCTACCAAAGCGGATGAATTTATAAACCAAAAAGATAAATATAAAAAAATAATTGAATTTTCTGTCAGAAAAGATTTAACTTGACTTTGCACGATCAAAATATGAATTTTTAACCAAGAAATAAGTTTCTCCGAAAAAAATTGAATTTTCAATCCAAAAAGACGAATTTTTAACCAAAAAGGATGAATTTTTAACAAAATTGTTGAATTATCTACCCAATAGTTGTATTTCTATCTAAAAAATATATAATTTCTCTCAAAACAGATGAATTTTTATTAAAAAAGAAAACAAACTTAAAAAAGAGATTTGAATTTTCATCCAGAAAAGATTCCAGTTGACTTTTCAAGATCTAAATATGAATTTTTTAACAAAAAATAAGTTTATACGAACAAAATTGAATTTTTCATCCAAAAAGATAAATTTTTTCAACAGAAAGGGATCAATTTTTAACGGAATAGTTGAATTCTCTACCAAATAGTTGAAGTTTTGTCCAAATAAAGATGAAATTTGAACTAAAACAGATGAATTTTTAATAAAAAATGGATTTTTTTTTAACTTTCATCTAGAAAAGCTTTCAGTTCATTTTTTGACACCAAAATATGAATTTTAAACAATAAGTAAATGTTCTAAAAAATATTTAAATTTTCAACAAAACAGCAGAATTGTCAACCAAAAAGTATGATTTTCCAACGAATTGTTGAATTTTAAACCAAACAGTTGCATTTTAATCCGAGAAAGATGTAATTTCTGCTAGAGCAGGTGAATTTGGAATTCAGAAAGACAAATTTTCAAAAAAGAGTTGAATTTTCAACTGAACAGTTGCATTTTTGTGCAAGAAAGATGAAATATTTCTTTGAAAATAGATGGATTAAAAAAGAAACTTTGAAAAACATAGTAAAATTTTCATCCAAAGAAGATTCCAGTTCACTTTCCAACACCAAAATAAGAATTGTAAACTATAAGTTAATTTTCTGCTGCATAGTCGAATTTTTAACCAAAAAGTCTGACCTTTGAACTAGATTGTTAACCTTCCAACCATACAGTTTTATTGTCAAAGAAAAATATAAATTCTACTAAAACAGGCGAATTTTTAAATCAAGCAGACAAATTTTCAAGATACGAGTTAAATTTTCATCCAAAAGGATTACAATAGACTTTTCTACAGGAAAATACAAATTTTAAACAAAAAGGTTAATATTGTACGAAAAGAGTTGAATTTTTAACCTAAAAAGACAAATTTTGAAAAAGACAATTGAATTTGCAAAAAAATGTCTCTTTAAGAAAATTGTTTAATTTTCAAAAATTTATAACTAAAAAGATAATCTTCAGGAGAACGTTTTTACGAAGTCGCAAAAATTACGTAGATGATTGAAGGACCCCCTTCCCCCTTCCGTAACAAATCGTAACAAAATGTCTTACCCCCCCCCCCCCCTTAAGCTCTTACGTAATTTAGATACGGTCCCTACTAGTGTCAACTTTCCAATTATTCACTCTACCTATACTTCTGGAAAGTTCTAGAACTTGGGGATTCCCCTAGACCCAAGCGCCACCTACATGGGACCCTTGAGTCTTCCGCGGTAAAGTAGAAACCTGCATAACCGACATTAGCAGGAATCTAGGTAATATTCGTACTTTACCGACTGTATGTAAACTAGATTCCTACTTTACGGTAATGTAGGTTCCTACTAGGTATCTGATTAATATCGGTTGTGATTGGTTGTATCTTATCAACTGGTGGCATCATAGCATGAACACGAACCATTTTCGTTTATGGGAAAATGACCAATGGCTGGTTTACTGTAGTCTAGCTCGGAACAGAATCGTGTCCCATAACTGCCTAGGTAAACTACTATTATTTTTTTTTTAATTTTGGATAATCAATAACTTGAAGTAATTGAAACTCAAATTACTTCCAATAATTCTTTCATTTCAAAGTTAGTGTCATTTCGCAAACGAAAAACTATGACGCATTTTCCACAAAATTTTTCCGTTGTACCATCAGTTATAATACATCGCAAAACTTCCTTTTCTTCTGAAAGTTCTGGGGTCCATCGGCCTGATTCTAAATTAAAAATGTTAAAATATTTTGAAAAAATTAGACAAATAAAAAAAGGGATCACAGTTGTTCAGCAGTTTGATTGTAAGGGAAAAAGGGTAATTTTTTCAAAGAAAGAGATTTTTTTGAAAATAACATTTTTTCACCTAAACATACCGGCATGATGAACAAAAATTAACAAATGAAACATTTTTTTGTCTCAGGGAATTTTTCAATTAAAATATACAATTAATATATCAGACAAGAAAAGCGAGGACAATATTCTTTATAATTGATGAAAATTGATATTTCAACTTCAGAATTAATATATGGGTAATTGTCAAATTGAAGGCAAACTTGAAGTCCCAATAATATAACATTAACTTAGAAGCTCGTGCCGATTTTTTTTAAAATTTTAATAAACACTTATTATCATCCTCTACAGAATGGGCAGTTACTTTTTTTCATTTCTGTTCCTATTTACTTTAATTTAATATAAGAACACCCGAAACGTCATTACCGTACGGCGTCCCAACCTCACTTTGCACAAAGATAAACTGATTTTCTCCGTTTTTTTAGACAGTAACCTGAAAAACGCTTAACGTATCAAGTTTGTCAACTTCACATGAACATAAATTTAATGTATGCACATTTTTTTAATTCAAATAAATAATATTTTAAAAACCTTGATGTCTGTCCCTCAATTTTTTCCATTTCAGAAGTCATTACCGTACGTCTGTTTTTCTAGTGAAATATTGTAGTTACAGTTGAGTAATAAATACAAAAATATTAGGCGTATTGTTTAATACAAGTTTTTATAAAATTGAGCTTAGAATATTAACTCTTTTTTCTGTGAATCCGATATTAAAACTGAAAAGTGCATCTTGACAACAAAAACGTCATTACCGTACGTGCGTTAAAAACCATTTTCGGAGTGAAAAAAATTTATGAAAACAATTCCGTTACTTGCTTGGTGGTGTTTTCTTTCATAAGTAGGTGACTTTTGATAATTAAAATTTGTTATTTTTTTATAAACAATAAAAAAGGTTAAACTTTAACATTTTTCTCGCATCATTACCGTACGGTACAATAGAACAGCGTACGACTGATTATATGCGCGTGCCCATGGATTCATTATTATTTCTTATTTTCGTAACTGCCCCTTTTGGATTTAAAATAGTTACATGTGATAAGATCAATTTCCGTTATGAAATATTTAATTCCTAATAATAATATGATTGCCACTGTAGGTGCTGAAATTTGCCTACAATTTGACAATTACCCATATATATATATAATATTTTTGTATAGTATTTAGACAATGAAACTAATTTCTAACGAAAAATACTAATATAACTTAAAAATATGCAAAATTGTAAATTTAATTTTTGAAGTCTCATGACTCATGCAAAGAAAATTGAAAATTGTACAAAAATGGTTATTTTAATGATTCTTAATGATGATCTGCAGAATAATGATAATGAAAAGAATCTGTGATTTTTTTATTGATAATAATGATTATTAATAATATTATAATAACCTGAAATTGTTAAAAAGTCTTGAATCTTCTTTGAAATGTTTAGAATTTAATTTTATTGTAATTAAAAATACCAATTTCCGACAAAAAACACTATTATAACAAAAATTGTTCAGAATTGTAAATCTTCCTTGCAATCTGATTATCTTCTTTTAAATACCGGTTTTCTACGAAAAACGTTAATATAAGCTGGAAGTCCTTAAAAATCGAAAACCTTGTTCGAACTATGATTTTCATTTCAAATACCAGTTTGTTCTTTTTGAGTTAGAAAGGAACAAAAAGAATGAATTTTCAAAAAAGAGTTCAATTTTCAACAAGAAAAGATTAATTTATCAAATTATTTGCATTTTCAACCTACAAAAATGTATTTTCAAATAAATGGGTTTATTCTGAATCAAAAAACATCAAAACTTAAGCATTAGCAGTTGAATTTTTTTGCGCAAAAAGACGAATTTTTTAGTTCTACCATGAACGATCAATTTTCTACCAAATGATGAATTTTCGACCAGTTGAATTAGCGGAAGAAAAACAAATTTTAAGCGAAATGGTTTGAAAATTCAATAAAGAATGATAAATTTTAAACAAAATAGTTAAATTTAAATTAAAACAGATAAATTTTTAAATATAACAAAAAAATAGAACTTTCAACCAGTTGAATTTAACGGAAAAAGACGAATTTTTAACCAAATATTTGAATCTTTAATCAAAAGGATGGACTTTCAACAAAAAAGATTCATTTTCTAATCCAAAAGACGAATTTTCAACGAAATACGTGAATTTTCTAAAAAAATAGAAGAATTCTCATAAAAATAGCTTAATTATTAACCAAATAGTTGAATTTTCAACGCCAAGTACGTATTAGCAACAAAAAAGAAGTTTACTTCAACCAAATAGTTTAATATTCTATGAAACTTTGAATTTTCAAGCCAAAAAATGAATTCGCTACAAAGAAGTATAATTTTCAATCAAAAATCAATTTTCAATTAAAAATACCAATTTTCACCCAAAAATAGTTCATTATTCAAACCAATATATGAATTTTTAAACAAGAAGATTAATTTTCTAAAAATGGAATATTTAAATTTGAAACCACCAAGATGAATCTTCAATCAAGGAAATAAATTTTCGACAAAGTACATAGTTCAACTATTAACCAAGTAGTTAAATTTTTGACCAAAAAAGATGACTTAATTAAGAAATAGTTCGATTTTTGAAAAAATAATTCAATTCTACCAAATTGTTTAAGTATTAGAAAAAAATGTTTACAAAATAGTTCAATTTTCTACCAGAAAATATGAATTTTCAACGTAAATAATGAATCTTCAACGAAAAAAAAACACTTCTTTGAAAAGCAGTTTACCTTTAAACCAAGTAGTTGACTTTTCAACCAAAAAAATATGAATTCTCAATGAAACATTTAATGGTTGATATTTCAAAAAAAAAAAAAATTGAATTTTTAATTGAAACCCGTTGAATTCAGCCAAAAAGGACGAATTTTAAACATAATAGTTGTATCCTTTACCAAAACAATTATTTTGAAGCAACCAGTTGCATTTTTCAACAAAGCGGAATGAATTTTCAAACCAGAAGATTAATTTTCTACCAAAAAAGACAAATTTTCCAAAAAATACATGAATTTGTAACCAAATAGTTGAATTTTCAACTAGAAAAAATGAATTTTCAATTAAACCTAGCCTTTTTAACCACAAATGGAATAGTAATATTTTTAGTTATAAATTAATTTTTAGCTAAAATAAAATATGAGTTTTCAACAAAATCTTTAACTAAAAGAATGAATTTTGAACAAAGTAGTATAACTTTCAATCAAGTAGTTGAGTTTTTCACTATTTGGTTGAAAATTAAAGTTTGTTAAATTTTGTTAAAAAATGGTATAAAATATAGAGTTATATTCAACTATTTTTTTTATATTATATTAAAATCTTTTTTGGTTTCAATATTAACTACTGCATTTTTGGCTGAAAATTAGTAATTCAGGGTTCGAAAGTTGACCGTTTTTTAATCAATAATTGATTATTCATCTCTTCGGCTTGAAAATCTAAAAATTTTGTATAAAATTCAATCATGTGGTAGAAAATTCAGCTATTCTGTAAAAAATTCTTTTTTATCGAAAATTAATATTAATATATTAATATATAAAATAATTTAGTAAAAATTCAACTGTTTGGTTTAAAATGGAGGAAAATTTTTGTGGAAATTCGTCGTTTTTGGTAAAAAATTAATTTTTTTGATTTAAAATTCATCAAATTTGTTAAAAATGTATTTATTTTGATGAGAATTTGACTTTATTAGTTGAAAATTAATCTTCCGGGTTGAAGATTCATCTTTTTTATTAAAAATTTATTTTGATAATTAAAAATTCAAATATTTCGTAGGAAGCTCGCCTTTTCGGCTTCAAAAATTCCATAGTTCAAATCAATTTTTTTTCTTCATTGACTGAAAAATCTTTCTTGATTGAAAATTCAACTCCTGTTCAAGATTTGTCGTTTTGATTTGGAAATTCATCTCTTCTAGCAGAAATTTCATCTTTTTTGATTAAACATGTAATTTTCTGTTTGAAAATTTAATTATTTTGCTGAATTATTTTGTAACTAAATTACTTTGTAATTTTGTAAACTATTTTGTGCAAATCTTGTCTGTTTGGCTTCAAAAATTCCACATTTTTGATGAATTTTTCTCTTTATTGACTGAAAAAGCTTTCTTGGTTGAGAATTCAACTCTGGTTAAAGATACATCTTTTTGATTTGAAATCTCATCTCTTTTTGTATAAATTTAAGCTTTTTTTATTAAAAATGCCACTTACTGGTAGAAAATTCAACTATTTGGTAAAAAAAGTCGTCTTTTTGTCTTGAAAATTTCAAATTTTTGATAGAAATTTTTTTTCTTTCTTGACTGGAAAATCTTTCTTGTTTCAAAATTCAACTCTTGTTGAAGATTCATTTTTGTATTTGGAAACTCATCTCTTTTGATAGAAATGTCATGCCTTTTATCTAACATACAACTGTATTTTTGGTTAAATTTAACTGTTTTTGATTTAATTTGAAAATCTCTTCTGGGTTAAAATATCAACTATTACATTATTTGTAGAGAATTCATATTTTTCTATTGAAAATTCACCTTTTTTGTTTGAAAATTCAACTAATCGGTTCGCCTAACGTTTTTTTTTATAACCCCTAATTAAATTAGTTCATAAAAGTAGTCTGTAAAAATAGAGAAAAAAAAGGGGAAAATATTGATATTATATTAGTATATTATTATATTGTTATATTATTATATGATTGTATTATTATATTATTATATTATTATATTAATATATTGTTATATTATTATGTTATTATATTATTATATTACATTAATATTATATCGATATTTAGCTTATTTATTTCATATTTTACTAAATATAAATACTGTGATCCCAAAAAAAATGAAATTAGCTCATTTTTGTGAAAGTGAACTTACCAAAGTCTGGAGGTGGCATTGGCTGAAGATAGATGAGAATAGCTTTTCTTCCCCCTTCTTCAAAAAAACTGCTAAAAGTATTTACATATTCGTCCTTATCAATAATTCCCTCTTCCAAAAAATCAGGTTCAGTATCTAAAAGAGAAGCTGCAACTTCCAGAACTTGACGATGAGTCGGTTTCAATAATCCTTGTCTCATCTTTCGACTTTCTTTAAATTTGATCTGTAGATACAAAAAACATATTTGAAAAACTACATTTTCTTTGATTCAAAATTAAGAAAGTACTGATATAAGGATTAATTTTTTTTAAATTTTCAATAAAACTTACGAGACGTTCCTGAGTAGTTTCTGAAGGCAATCCTTCGGTTCTTCTCCTTTTCTTCAACTCAGCAATTCTTGCCGAACTCAAACGATCCCGACTCAAACGAAATTCTTCTATGTTCGACATTTTTTTTGTATTTATTTTATTCCATATTTTTGAGAAAAAAAGTCTTTTTCCAATTGAATACTTTCGAAATTATCATCTTCAGTTTATATGTTTTTACAATCCCTTTCAGAGAAAGAAATTAACTGTCAACTATGAAATTAGCAACAATTCTTCTGTCAAAGGTCATTTAGAAACGTATCATGGAAAAATGATTCCGATGCGTTTTTCATATGTTTAAAAATTTTTAAATACTTTGATATGATTTGAGATGATTTTAATTTCACTTTTAGCTTCCAACCTTTGAAATTGTGTAACAAAATGAAATTAATGATTAGGAACTAATATTTTTCCAAAAAAATAAAATTTTTACAAATTGTTTATTTATTTACTATATTTATTATATATTTTCATATTAGTTATAAACAATTGAATATATATTAACTTGTAAAAATCAAGGAAGAGACGAATTATATATTCCAAAAATCTAAACTGGCACAACAAATAATCTGCAGGTATATAAGGTAGTATTTTTGATTTTGCAGATTTTTTTCAATTTGAGGAGAAATTCGAAATCTTGTTTAATGTTAAAATAAAAAATATATGTTTAATATTTATAATTTGAAGAGAATGAGAAAAATGTTTGATCAAATGTGGATTTTTGAACATTTCGAAAAAAGTAGGAAAACTTAAAATGATTTTTTATTTTGTCCAATTAATTATTAAAGAAAATTTCCAAAGATGAAAAAGATTTCTAAAAATGTTGAAAAAAAATTTCGAAGATTCAAAGGCAATTTTTGTAATTTTAAAAGTTTCTCCAAATTTTTCAGAAAAATTCAAGTAAGTTTGGCAGACTTATAGGAATCTCAAACAAAAAGCACATTTTCAAAGATAGTAAACAAAACATTTAGAAGCTTATCACGTGTTTTGGAAGATGTCAAGAGAATTAAACATTTACTCAAGTTCTTACCAAAATTTAAAATGATTCTTTTTTTTTAAATCAATTTGAAGAGAATATTCAAAATGATTCTAAAGTAATTGGAAACATCCAAAAACTTGTCACAAAAAAAATCTGGAAGATTTCAAGGTAATGTTTTGGTTTTTTCAGCCTTTTTTTTAAATTTCAGGAAAAATTCTAATTATTTTGAAAGATATCTACAATGTTTCCACATTTTGAAAATATGTTCAAGCCCGACCAATTGTTGAAGAAAATGGAAAAAGATTTAAAAAGAATTAAAAAATGTGGAAATGTGGGAGTGCAATTTTTGTCATTTCAAAATTTTTTACAATTCCTTAGAGCAATTCGAGATGAATTTTAGAATTAAAAAAAATTAATAAAAATATTTTCAAACTTGAAAACTTTTCTGAAAATATTTAAAATGTTTCCTAGTTTCTTCCAAGCTGCTAAAAATCCTGAATTTTGAAAGGTCAAACTGACGCCAATTATTATTCCTCAGATTCTGTAACATCCTATAAAATAACGAAATGTTCTTCACCATTTTTCGAATTCATTTTCGACATATCTGAAATCTTCAGATATCTTTTCAATTTTTCTGCAGAATCGTAGGAAAATTAGATTCATACTTTAAAATCAAAATCATAATACTGATATGTATGTACCCGTATGTACCTGCATGTACAAGGTTCATATATCGGAAGAATTTTTCCTTGGCGGCGATTCACTTCGCCAATCTTGATATTTTCTTGCTTGTTTTCTTACATTATTAACAAATTCGTGAAAGATGGATGATATCGGAAAAGAGTAAAAGACGCTACTTTCATAGAACTTTTCTAAAAGGAAAAATTGTTCTCTCTAGAAACCATAGTTGACAAAAATGTTGCACAGCTGGAGATTGGAAGGTCAATTTAAACAATTTGGTTTTTAAAATTCTTTATTGATGTTAATACAATCAAACCTATACTACAGAGTTTGCTGGTCCTATTTAAAGTTCCCTTACTGCACCAATCGCTTCATTAACGTATTTTAAAATGCAAGCAGTAATACTAGCACGAATTGGTTTTGACTCGTTTTCTAATTCAACAATAATCTTCCTACAGAACGTTCTTGCAAGCTGTAAAGAAAATAATAATATTCTTAAATTTATTTTAAAATTTCCTGGATGAATCAAACGCATGACTGATTTCACTAATATAGATTGTATAAGATTGAGTTCTATAGAATAAAGTTTGAAAAAAATCTACTCTTCGCTTTCAGCTATTTTCATTTAGATTTTTTCGAAATCGCAATAATTTCACGGAGAAAAAGTTGAATGTGTTACTGAATTTTTTGCATAAATTATGAAAACGGATGTAAAGGCATCATAAAATCAAAAAAGTGTAATCCACACTAATCGACTTGTAGTTTTAGTGTAATCCACTTTTAACCCTAGACAATCGACTTGTAATCCTCAGTAATGAAGTGATAAAGTTTGACACCAATATTTTCTCAATTTGTAGAAACAAAATTTTCATAAATTACGAAAACGGAATATCTATGTTGTAAAGTGTGAGACAATTTTCTTTTCGTGTTAGGTGTTTAAAATACATTCTCAATAATATTGGTATGTACCTTTTTATTATTCATGTTAATCTCGTTTTTAAAAAACCAGTGGCATTTATTGAATGCAGGTGTGAGTGAGAATGTCTCGATATGTCTCCAACAATTGGTTTGTAAATCCTCACGCTTTACTCCTAGTTTCTCTGCAGCATCCATTGCATCCTAATGAGAAAGAAGAATAAAACAATTACAGAAATGGATTACTTTTTTTGTTTGAATAGATATTTAAGGATTGAGAATTATTTTCGCAAACTGACCCAAGCAGCAAATTGTAAGCTATCCATGACTTCACCTATTTTTTTAATACATATGTCACGTGGATTTGGCGGATCCTGCTGACCGAAGCCTGTCTGTACATATAAAAAGTAATGGTAAAATTAGACTAGAATATTATTCTCAACTTTACTGTAGAACTTGTCATGTATTTAAAGTGAATACATATTTATGTATGTTCGATTATAGGAAAATTTAAAAGAGAATGCCCATGCTGAACTTACAAAATCAAAATTGATCTCATCGACTTTCTTATTCAACTTACACATAGTTGAGTATTTTTCTTATTTCCGAAACTTTTGAATCCGAGAAAAAATGTTTTTTCACTACTACTCAAACAGTGCGACAAATCATTTTTAAAATAACAATAAAAATTGGCATTTATTATTCATTACAGCGATGATATCATCTACACCAGCAGCCTCACCATTCTTTAAGTTCTCAATTATAGCCCTAATCTCATAGGTCGATTAGCACCTCGAATTAATTTCTTGTAAAAGTCACCAAAACCGTATTTTCCTCCTTCCCCATCCCATACCACTTCAACCTTGCTATTCCTAATTCTGACCTACTCTGTGCTATTTCTACCTTTCTCACTGTCCTTGACAAATTTCCAAAATAATTTCCTATTTCTTTCAAAATCGTTTTTTTTTTTTTCTTAACTTCTTCCGCTTTTATTTCACCTTTGCTTTTTAAGTAGTATTTTCACTCTTTCGACTATGTCCCTAAAGTCATTTTCTAGTTTATGTCTCTCTTTAATACCAAGACCCGTAATATTCGACGTTCTTGGATACGCTTGCTTCTTTTTGTTTACGGCTACGCGGATTTTATCATTCCACCAAGCATCACCAGTCATTTTCGCTACAAGCGCAATACCACACACTTTAGATTCTCTGTCTTGATTCGCATCTGAATCGTCCTTCTAGTTCTCTTTTTCCTCCATCTTTGACGTAGGTTCACTTTTGAAACAGGAGGTAATTACCCGTTCCACATTAAAAGTCTCTTACAGCGGGAATTGAATGCTTTCAACTTTTTTTTAAATGCTAAGTTGAGTTGTTAACTTTTTCAATTATGAAATCATTCAGATTACAATGTGGAATTCTAAAATCTTTTACGATGAAAATTTTTCATTTTACATCTTTATTTTTAAGAGAATATTTTCAGCTCAAAGAATTTTAAAATGCAGTTTCGAAGATTTACTCAATACAAGATTAATATCTTCTGAAACTGAAATTTTTTGACAAAAAATGTTTTAGGTTGATCAACTGTAAATATAAATTAAATAATGATTTTAAAAATTGAACTGTAGTTAGTGTATTCACAATTGAATAATAATTGATTGATTTTATAGAGCGATTCTGAATCTGATGAAATTAAACAATTTACAGATTTTGACGTTCAAAATTTAACTGTTTCAATTCGAAAGCCTTAGTAGCTAATCAAATGTAAACTTCCGATTGAAACTTTATAAACTATCTGTTGTTTCAGTCTAAAATATACCATTTTTAGCGAGTTAAATTTGAAAATTCGTAATTAAGGGAAAGAAAATTTTTTAAATAGTCAGCAATGTTTGACTGTTTAACCTGAGACGAAGAAAAAGGGTCGCGAATTTATAAAAATAGAAAATGGGGTGTTGGAAGGCGGTTGTGAAATATGGTCAGGAGTAGATAGCGAATCACATCGTAGTCAAGGGGTCGGTTTAATTATGAATGAAAAAGCAAGACAGCATCTCATAGAGCATAATTTTGTATCACCCAGATTGCTATGGGCTAGAATGAAGGTAGGAATCAGAAGATTATTTATCATAGCGTGCTACGCACCAGTTGATAGCGATTCGAGGGAAGTTAAGGACGCCTTCTGGGACACTCTAAATGATACAATAAGTATTTGCGGTCAAGGTGAAAGAATAATTCTGCTAGGAGATATGAACGGATGGGTCGGTGTCCAACGTCAGGATACAGATACAGAAAGGGTGCTAGGTAATTTTAGGGATCCAACAAGAAAAAATTATAACGGGGAAAAATTAGTTAACTCATGCTTAGAGAAGGACCTATTTATTACAAATACCTGGTTTCGACATAAAATGATCCATACTTACACCTGGTGTAAAGGAAATAACCGCAGTATAATTGACTTCGTTATTGCAGATGAAAGACTAAGAGAACTAGTCACAGATACAAGAGTCATGAGGGGGGCCGAATGTAATACTGATCATTACCTTTTAGTCTCCAGGATGAACTTAGGGTGGGGGTGGAGAAGAAAGAGAACCAAACAAACGAAACAAACGCGAATCAAGGTCGAAAATTTACAGAAACCGGAATTACGAATAGATTTTCAGAATAAGATAAACAAACGCATAGATAAGGCAATTTGGGAGTCGCTTGGAAGGAATAAAGATGTAGAAGGTGCGTGGGCTTTATTGCGGGATACCATTGTTGAAACTGCGATTGAAGTGTGTGGTATGGCGAGGGTAGGAAAAAAGTCTGGCGATGCGTGGTGGAACGATGAAATTGCGGCAGCCCAACAAGATAAGAAAGAAGCGTACAAAAGAACGTTGAACATGACAGGTCTTAGCGATGAGGAGAGAAACAGACTCAAGAATGATTACAGACACAAAAAGAGGAAAATTAAACGTCTAGTCAAAGAGGGTAAAGAGAAAACCAGAACAGAAGAAGAGAACAAAATAAAAAACTGCTTTGAAGGAATTATGAAACTATTATTTAAAGAGATGAAGGGAAGTAAAAGTACAGAGTTTGTTAGCATGAGAAGCAGCAAAGGTGAAATGCTATATGATATAGACGGGATAGTAGACGCTTTAAAAGACTCTTTTAAAGAACTATTAGGAGGTGAAGATATAGGGCAACAAAACTACGACATTGAACATAATGCATTAGAAAACCCAATTGAAAAAGTCAGTGTCACTGAGGTCAGAGATATAATTAAGAACTTGAAAAACGGTAAGGCTGCTGGTTTAGACAGTATTAGCGCTGAAATGCTTAAATACGGTGGCGAGTACATACCTCACAGGTTGTGCGAATTAATAAATTTATGTTTCGAGACAGGAGAAGTCCCAGACGATTGGAGAAAAGCGATTATCGTACCAATATACAAAAGAAAAGGAGATAAAAGCAACTGCAGTAATTACAGAGGTATCAGCCTACTAAGTACCGTAAGTAAAATATACTCAAAAATACTTATTCGTAGAGTAATGGAAATTACAGAAGAGAAGATATGGAAAGTCCAAAGTGGATTTATGCCAGGAAGATCATGTACAGATCAGATATTTAGCCTAAGACAGATCACAGAAAAAAGCTTGAGAGTAGGAAAGAAAGTTTTCTGTGCATTTATTGACCTAGAAAAAGCATTCGACACGTTAAATAGAAGTAAACTTTGGGAAGTCCTTGAAGAGTATGGAGTGAATGGAGGGCTCCTACAAGCAATAAAAACAATATATACGGGTAGTAAAGCAAGTGTAAGGGTAAATGGGAAACTGAGTGACTGGTTCGATATTATGCAAGGCGTGAAACAAGGATGCGTTATGTCCTCGTGGCTATTTATCATATTCATGGATAAGTGTCTAAGAACTGCCCTCTTCGACGAAAAAGGTATAGTTCTCGAAACCGTCAAAGTACGTGGGTTGGCTTTCGCAGATGACAAGATTGTTATGGCAGAATCAGTCGAAGACTTGCAAAGAATGTTGAATAAACTTAACACAAGCATGAAGAACATGGACCTCAAAATTAACGTGAATAAAACGAAAGTCATGGTTTTTGAGGGAAAAAGTGAGAAAACAATATGCAACATTGTCCTAAATGATGTGAGATTAGAACAAGTTGACAAGTACGTATATCTAGGTAGTCTATTCACTAGCGACGGAAAAATAGATGGGGAATTAGATAGGCGCATAAATAAGGGTAAGCAGGTTATCGGTAGAGCAGGGTCCATCCTCACGAATAAAAACATATCAAAAAAAGCTAAAATGGCCATACATAATTCCATATTCGTACCAACTGTACTATACGGTAGCGAGGCATGGACCTGTCAAGAAAAGGACAGGAGTAAAATCAACGCGATCGGCATGAAACCTCTGCGCATAATATGCGGAAAAACACTGATGGACAAAGTCCGAAACGAGATAATCCTCAAAGAATGTGGTACAGGAGACACGCTAGTTGACATATGGGAAAGAAATCAGTTACGATGGTTCGGACATCTTGAAAGAATGAAAGATGAACGACTGACGAAGCAAGTATATAAAGGTAAAGTAAATGGCAGAATGCCCAGAGGTAGACCGCCGAAAGAATGGTTAGAATCTGTAAATGAGACATTAATCCGAAGAGACATAAGAAGTCATAGGAACAGAAGAGCTTGCATGAAGAAATGCATGGACGTAAAGGAAGCTAGAGTAGTATGCCAGGACAGAAATGTGTGGCGACAAATAGTTTATAAACAGAGTGACAATAGAGTGAATGATGCCTGAAACAAAGACCTTGGATACTAATGGGCCCAAGTGGGGAACCATACATAACAATTTTGTGAGGCTCCTCACTTGGGGTGATCGCTAGAGAGATTGATCAGCAACCTGGGTCGGAGCAGTGTTGCGGAGTGAACGTGTTATTTGAATAAATAACACGAAAACTCCAGATCAATCTAAAATATCTATACCATAACACATATACCTATATACCTATCTACCTTATACCATATAACGACCTACTTTACACCTACATACCTATCCCACTACTTTCCAACCGAGCAAGTCACGCCTACCCCGAAAGGGAAATGGCTTAATGGTATAATAATAATAATAATAATAAATAAAATATTCAAAACTAAACAATTTGAAACTGAATTTTTGGAAACAGAAAGCCTTGAATCGTTAAAATTTCGGAGAGCTAAACGTTACAATGTTAATTTTAGTTGTTCTAATTAAAAAAATTGTATTTGCAAGTGAAAATGTTGAATATTTATGTGCAAATAACAAATGAAAATGTATTCATTTAGAAAAAATTCGAGTAAGTAAAGGAGATATTTAAAAGTTTTTAAATAAAATTTTTAAGGTTTTGAGGATTTTGAAAGGTTTTAAGATAATAAAAATACTGTCTTAAGATTCCTGGGAATGTTTCAAGTGATTTTTATTTTGGAAAATTAATTTTAACATATTTAAGAATATTTCAAAATGGACGCAAATTTTGATGAATAAATAAAAATTGAACAGTTATAAACTTGGAAAAAATTGATTTTTTAGTAAAAAGATACAGTTTTAAGAGAATGTTTCAAAAATTTTCAGAATGAATTTTGATGTATGAATAACAATTGAATAATTATTCATTTACAACTATTTGTTTGAAAATTCAACTATTTCGTTGAAAATGCAATATATTTCGATTTAAAATTTCAGGAAATGAAAGCATTTCATATCAGTATCATCAGATTAGTATTTTGATTTTTTTATCCATATATTAGAAACATCTTCATGGAGCACAACTTTTTTCATAATTTCTGTAATTAATTATTCATAATTCCTGAATTTAATCGAGTTTTGCACAATTTATTTAGAGGGATCAAGCTTGTTTCCATGAGTTATTCTTATTTTATAAGTCTATTAGAAGTAGAAAAATTATTTAGTAAATTCGTTAATATTGATGTCACAATTTACAATATAATATTCCACGTCATGTAGAAAGCCTCTATGACCTCACCAAACCTTGAGAAGTGATAAAAAAATTGTTTCCAATTAAGCAAACTCTGTTTATTCTCCTTTGCTCGATGTTTTGAACGTAAAAGATGACAAAAAGTTTTGTAACTTTCCTATATCAATTGTCAAGTCATCCCAGAAAGATGGACGGTTGGGAGCAAAGAGACTTAACTTCAACCACTAAAAAGTTGCTTTTTTGAATAAATAGTTGAATCTTTGAACCGAAGAGACGATTTTTCCAGAAAAAGCTGAATATTCAACCAAAAAAGATGAAATCTCAATCAAGCAATTTTCTACCAAAAAAGATGGATTTTTCATTCACAGAGAGATTTTCTATCTAAAAAGACAAATTTGCAACAAAACAGTTGAACTTTTGAAAAGATGATTACTTTTCAACGAAATGGTTGCATTTTTACCAAATTAATTGAATTTTCAACAAAAAAGTTGAACTTTCAATAACAACAATTAATTATCATCCAAACAGTTGTAATTTATAATGAAATAGTAGAACTTTCAGTTAAAGAGAAAGACTGTTTAACAAAATAGTTGAATTTCTAACCTAATAGTTGAACTCTCAACAAAATGGTTTAGAAGTTTTTTAGAAATGATTTAAATTGTCATCCAAAAAGCTTAATTTACAACGAGAAATATAACGCTCGATATTTTAACGAAAAAATTTAATTTAAAATAAAAAACAGTTGGATTCAACCATGAAGGACGAATTTTCAACAAAATAGTTGAATCCCTAACAAAAATATAATCATTTTTAACCATACGGTTGCACTTCTAACCAAAAAAAACGATTATTCAACATTATATGTAAATATCTAACCAAACAAATAGATTTTCAACTAATGAAATGAATTTTTAACAAATTAGTACATTTTGCAACCAAGCAATTAAATTTTTCAAGAAAAAAGACGGATATACAACTGAATACATCAATTTTCAACCAAATAGTTGACTTTTCAACTAAACTCGCGTTATTACCAACCAAAAATGGAACAGGTGAATTTTTAATTAATAAAAATTATTTGCAATAAAATAGGATAATCGTCAACCAAAAAATGAATGTTTAACAAAGTTGCTCAACTTTCAACCAAGTAGTTCAATTTTCAACCGAACAAGATGAATTCTCAATACAAAATTTAATGGATGAATTGTCAATTTGATTGACAATTGATGAGATTGATCAATTTTCACAACATAGAAAAACAAATTTTCAACAAAATATTTCCATCTTCACCCAAATAATAGAATTTTCAACCGGGAGAGATAAATTCTTAACCAAATTATATTATATTATAATAGTGGACTTTTCAGCGGGAAAGAATAAAATTTTAATAAAAAACAGTTTGGTTTTCTTATTGGGTTCTATCGATTCAGCACGCATTCAAGCAAATAAAAAATAAGTCAAGGGGGGTGTTTCTTGAAAACAGGAGAATGATGCTTCACTTGTAAAATAAAATCACTAATTTTTATTTTTTAAGCATTTCAAAAAATCGTTGTTTACAATTACATTTTCTATGTGTAAACTAAGTGAATTAAGGACAATGTAATATTTTTGTAAATTCAAAATGGTCTAATAATTTTTCCACCCCACCTTTCATTCGATTTATGACAATGGAATTGTCCCGGATGATAACATTAAGAGTCTGAAGTGAAGTTAAGTGAAGTGAATATTTGTATTTTGTGAATTCGATGGGGTGATACTCAATAAAAATATAATTATTATTATTTGATGCGATAATTGAAAATTTATCCAAATTGGTGAGTGACTTACTTCGAAGGCACAGAATGCCAATAAGCTGAAGATCGCAAACTTCATGATCGAATGAGACGTTTCATCTCTATGATGAATCAGACTTATTTCATCTCAATGTGTAAAGTTAGGTTTTCATACTAAATCATTACAACGTGAAATATTGATTTAGATTACGTAAGAGCTATTCATACGAGAAGAGTTGTGAAAAAATAACGGAATTATCATGATTTAAACCCACGACAAAAAAAATCGTTGAATAAAAAAATCAATTTCACTGCAAAATGTTTTGACTGTTCTAATAACAATTTTGAAGGAGAGCTTTTCATTTCGTTGTAGTTAAACACAAAAATGAACTTTTTTCAAAAGTATTTTTTCCTCGACTTTGATGAAATGGCCAACTGCACACCCACACTCTTCACGAATTAGAGGCTAAGAGTCGTTTTCAAAACACCTCTAAAAACCACCCTTATTATATGGACACCCCAAATGTTAAAAATTACAGGTTAGAATTTCGATTTTTTTCAATTAAAAAACGCAGGGTTGCAAAAAATTCTCAATTTAAAAAATCCTTGACTTTCCCTGATACCTTGGAAATCAGTGATGTTAATGCAAAAGAATGTTTGTCTCCAAATTATCACTAATAATAATCAACAAGTGTTCGCAGCATAAAGATAGTAGTGATGCTTTTATTTTGTCATTATTTTATTTTGAGATTCAATAATAATTTAAAAATTAAAAATATTGGTACATCTGATTGATTTCAATCATTCAAATTTATATAGTAATTGCGTCGTTAATTTTTTCTAAGAATTTAAATTTTATAAGTAGATCGTAAAAATATGTGTTTTAAATTTTTAAATAATTACACAAATTTATATATATATATATATATATATTTAATTAATTCTATAGATTAACTCGAAACTCATTTTACACATAAAATTATGAAAAGGTTACAAAATTTACTGCGTCGATGATTTTTTTTGCTAATAATTTAAATTTAACAATGTGCTGAACAAATTGAGAAAATTTGAATCTATTTATAAACTGTAAATCCTTTCAGGCTGACAAACACAGTTTTATTTATAATACAGATGTGAAGGTTGAATATATGAACAATGTGAAAGTAAAAATGTTCAGATTGAATAATTTTATAATAATTACAAATATAGTTGTTAATGCTTGATCGCAAAAATATTTTTCTTCGTTCCTATTTTGTTCAATTGGTTCTTTTTATTATTTGAATAATGTTCATTTTATAATATATAATATTCTTCGGCATTAATTTTGAATCTTCGAAATTGTACAAAAAATGAAAGAATACAATTGCTTAAAAATATTACAATTATTTCCCCCTTTTTCAGTCCTTTATTATTGTAAATTACAATTTTTTGAATCATATCGATCAGATTTCAGCTCGAAACTTTAAAAACCAAATTTATTTTAAACTAGAATCTTTCAAATATAACAATCTTGAATTAAAAACATTTCTTGAAACATTGAAAATGATTTGGTTTCATTTTTTAATCATTTGTTACGTCCTAAGGTAATATAAAGGGAACAAACATGCAGGGGTGGAACAGGGTAGTGTAAATTCATAACATCAATTTTTTAAGTATTTACTAAATTATTTATTCATATTTGAATACTTTAGGATAGGAATGATTTACAAAGATAGGGGAGAAATCGGCTTGAATGATAATTGAAGGTAGGAAAGATGACAAGGGAGAGAAAATCGAGAGCTTGAAGATTTGTGGTCAACCTGTGCTCAATTTTCTACACAACCGAAAACCAACTTGAAACAAAATAGTTGAATTTTCAACTAAAATTATGAATCTTCAACCGAAAAACTAAATTTTTAACAAAGTAGTTCAAATTTCAACCAACTAGTTGAATTTCCAACCAGAAGAGACGAATTTCCGAAATAGCTGAACCCTCTACTTGTCAACAAAAAAGTTGAATTTCCAAACCGAAAATATGAAGTTTCAACAAAAATGTTCCTTATTTTTCATCTAACTATTTTCAACCAAAGTAGATGAATTTTCAATGAGAAATATTATGTTGTATACTATTTCTACAAAAAAAGATTTTTATTCGAAATCACAATATTATGAGTCTATTACGCCCCCAGAAATATGAGCGTTAGATAGCCCTCTGAAGAAAAGTATCTGCTACTGACAGTTTTATGGTATCGACATCCACCACAGTCAGTTTTCACATAAAACCTTCACATGATACCTTCTCACTACGATGAAAATGTAATAACGAGAGATGAATATTGTTGATAATTTATTATTGTTACATTAAGAAGTTTATAAATAAATTTGACACAAAATAAATAGTACTAAGCAATAACGCAATACAAGTAGTACGAAAAATTGCAAAATCAATTGATTCCTTTGGCTCCTTTTTTATTATCGTCTTGAGATGAGGTATCATCATTATAGCCGGTATTGACAGAAATAGAAAACATTCGCATATGACAATTTGCATGCCGCACACTAAACTTTCTTCAGGATGCGTCTCATGACGTGGACTGAAACATATAAATTGCCATATTAGTTGAACGTTATTCACATAAGGGGTCGTCCATAAACTACGTTACCAATTTGAGGGGGGCAGGATGATGGTAAAAAGTACGTTTAGTAACAGTTGGGAGGGATGTCCAGAGGAAGTAACGTTATGAACTCATGAAAATCATAGTTTTTTGCGTTTATCTCAGCCAATACGCAATATTTCGAGAAATATTTCAAACACCATCAGCCGTAGATCTCATCCAGATATATGTTCTCGAAAATTAGTGATAAATTTGATGAAGTGTAATAGATTTCAGTACAGTATCGTAATTTTGCCTTTCAAATTCAACAATTTTATTAAAATTTTATGTATTTTCTTGTAAATTAGTATTTTTTGGTATAAAATAAATTTTTTCTAGAAAATTGATGTTCCTTGTTGCAAATTCATCTCCTCGATTGAAAATTTAATTATTTCATTTCTAGAAAATTAATCTTCTGGGTTAAAAAAATCATATTATGGCTTGAACTCTTTTTTTAAAATTCATGTTTTTTAGTTACATTATTTTGGTTGAAAATTGATCTCTTTTGTTGAAAATTTAACCATTTTGTTGACAATTTGTTTTTGATTTCTTGATTGAGAGTTGAACTAGTTTGTTGAAAATGCATATTTTTCCAAATTCGCATCTTTGGTTTAAAATTTAGCCTTTTTCTTGAAATTTTTTTTTATAAAAATTAGTTTTTGTATCTGAAAATTTCATCATGACAGTTTTTGTTGGAAATTTAGCTATTATAAATTGAAAATTCATGTATTTTGTTATTTCGCTAAAAATTTTCATACAATATCGATGCTGAAGTAATATTAAAACACAGTAGAGAAAGCACTTACTCAAATATGTGAGCATCTAGAGTTGCACATTCATGCAAAACATTGTCAACGATTGCTAATTTAGTCATTAGGTAAAATTCTTGATTGAATATCAGTATTGACTGGCTTCAGAAAGAACTTATTGAAAAAAAAATTTTTCACAAATAAACGTCCCTTTAGGTCATTTATTTTATATATTCATATCTTTCTTATGAACAATTAAATATATTCTGTGTGAAAAACTACAAATCTAATGCAAAATATGAGGCGTTTTAGGTAAGTTTATTGTGTTTATTTATTATTTATTGTGTTTATTTATTATTTATTGTGTTGTCGCATCTTGGAAATACCTCATATGCATAGTAAATTCTGAACAGATTCGAACATATTCATCCAAGTTATCACCATTTATCTGCTATTTACGTTTTAATAACTTATTGATTTCAGGGAAAAAGTTTATACATGTTTTCATTTTTATTATTAAAACTCATCGACGAACTGAAAGATTTTGATGAACAAAATTTCGGTCTTGTTAACGGATACCAAACTATATTTTAAAAATTGATTTCGCGAGATTGAACATTTTTTGTCTGTCTGTCTGTTAGTCTGTTAATCTGTAGATTTTTAGTTTGTTAGCATAATAACTCTCAAAAGAATTAACGTATTGGATTGGGCTTTGGTATTTTTTTTGAGTGTCCTAAAATGAAGGTCAAGTTTGTTAGCCAGCCATTTTGGATAACAATTCAAAAAGTGAGCACATTTTGAAATTTTCTGAGAACACATTTTTTCAATATTTAAAAATTCTATGGACGGATATTATGAGTACTCAAAAAGTTGAACAAAATATTCTATGACATTTTTTGATAGAAGGAAAATTACCAGTGTTATAGCATTTACAATATTCCAAAAAACAAACGAAAATGAACATTTCAAGCCAAACAACGCACGATCTAAAAAATAGACAGAAGAAAAATGTTTCTTTTTGAACACCCTACAATATTGTTATAAGACTTTTTAAATTTTCCTGAAGAATCTAAAATTCACATTTTTATCGCACACAAAAATAATGGAAGATCAACAATTCCATTTTGCGGTCAAACTGTACAAGATACAAAAAAAGATTACGAGGCAAAAATAGTGGACTTAAGAAAGATCTACTAGTTTCTCATGAATGTTTCGATAGAATGCGTAGTTTTTGTTTTATTCGTGAAAATAACATTTAAAATTGAAAGAATAAAATTTTTTTGGAAAAACGATGCAAGGTACGAAAACAGATGAATAAACAAAAATTGTGCATTCAAAAAAGATTTACTTTGTCATCAATTTTTGTGATAAGAATACATTCAAAATGAAAAAAAATAATTTTTTTGATAAACGGCACAAGCCAAAACTAATCAAATTTGTCTCCTAAATTATATCATTATTCTTCATTTGAAATCAAATAAAACTTTATTAATTTGTGTATGAAGAACATATAACACGAAACACAAAGTACGCGATCAAATGATTTTCTGACCAAATATCGAACGCGAAGCGCGAGTGTCTGGATGAGAATGTGTTCCTTAAGGTTGATAGAACCTTAAGTAAATAAAGTTTTTTCCAGTCTAAAATAAAGACAAATTTAGCAACCACTTCATATGTAGAGGTTTTGATAATTTTCTAATATTTGCGAATAAACTTTTTCTTTTCATCGAAGTCGAACGTGAAGTTCAAAAATCTACGTCCGAGCGCGTATTATGCAGCACTAAAATATTTTTGATATGGGCACTTACCACGGGTTCCACTCGAATAGTCTTTGAATAAGACATTTTAGGTTTTGTTGAGCCAATTCGTCTGGAATATCATTGCTACGTTCTCTTATGAATTTTCCTATATTCTCAGGGGCCGTGTTGTTGTCAGATAGAACTATAAAGGAAAAAATTAATACTTATTACATTTTTTAGCAATTTTCAAATAGTTTCTTGTAGTATAAATTTTAGTTTATGATACTGAAAAAATTGAAATGTATAATTTTAAATAAATAATTCAGAAGGAAATTAAATATTTGCAAAAATCATTTAGGAAAAATTTGCGAGGAAGCAAACAGGTAATAAAATCAGCACCATCAATTTTAAATTAATTTTCGAAAAAATGACGCTGTGGTAGGGTGGCCAAGGTCTATGGAAAACCTGGAAATAAGGGAAAAGTCAAAGAATTTTGTTACTCAGGGAAAGCCAGAGATTGAAACAAAAACGCAAAAGTCGGGGAATTTATATAACAAGCGCTTTAAATAACTTCACTGTTTCAAGGTAAAGTCACTTCTGAAAATAAAAATATAACTTTAGTCTTCTTTTCAATAAATTATCCCATGGTTTAGTCACTATTGAGTTCAGGTCCATGCCTTTTTTTGAATTTTTTCGACATATTTTAGGGTATTCCAAAAGAGTTATGAATATTTTAAGACATTTAATAATTTTAAACAATGTCAAACGATTTTTAAAATTTGAGAGTGTTTTGGAAATTCCAAGAAATTATTTAAATCCTTAATCAAAACAGACTAAAAAGAAGTTTCGAAAAAAGGTTGAGTTTTCAACCAAGAAAGATTTTTTAGTAAATTAGGAAGGATAATCTTATCGAAAATGTTGAGTTTTCAATTAATTTTTGCACATAATATTTACATTTTTAAACAAAGAAATTAATTTTTAAACAAAAAGGTGAATAGTCACCACGAAGATTAATATTTACAACAACAACGAATGTCAACAAATTAGTTGAAATTTAAACAAAGAAAAGGGTTTTCAACTGAACTGATGAATTATCAAGAAATAAAATGGATTTTCGACAATGTAGTTTCACTTTTAATTAAGCAGTTGAATATTCACGATTAGCCAAAATCTCAAAAATTTAATTAAATCGTTATTTTGGGAGAAGAATCCTGGGGCCAACATGAAATTGATTGACTATAATTTTTGATAGTTCTAGCACAAATTAACCGTTTTTGGTAAGTTTCTGTTTTCAATACTATTATGTAATTGTAAATAATGCAATGAAAATATAGAAAAATTGCTATTTCTCATTTTACTGTAAAAATGCGATTTTGACTGTTATTCAATAGAACAGTCACATTCTTCAAATATAAATTTAATTACTTCTGTATGCATCTGTCCACATTGAATAAAGTGTTACAATTAAGATCTTGAACTTTTTTCAGTTTTATCATGCAAATAAATGTTACATTTTTCTTCCTCTTCAACTTTAAAAATAAAATTCCATTATAAAAATAAAATAATTTAATAAATTTATGAGACAGGTATGTCCAGAAAGCGTAGTAAATGGATTCTCACAGAAAATTCAAGTGACATTTTTTGAGTTAAATCAAAATTTCACCCATTTCTGTTCCAAAACGATATATGAATCTGTTGAAAACTCATGGTTTATTAAGTATATAAATAACCACTGGAAAAGAATCTAATATGTGATTTTGTGTGATTCCTCGACTTTCTAAACAAATGTAAAATAGCAGAATACGAGTCTTAAAATCTTCACTTTTCTTTCCAAATTTATTCAAGATTAAGCGACAATTTTTTCAAGAACAGTTTGATAACGTTCTTCTTGACATTAGTACGAAGAAAATGTACAAAACAAGTGATAGCCTAAGAGAAAATAGAGTGGTGCAACTCACCCCCTGTATTCATCTCGCCCCATCCTACCCTAGCGCGCACAATGTTCTAGTTCGAAAAAATTATTCCGCAATATTTATCAATTTCATCAAATTCATTAGAATTCTTCAAAAATCAAAAGAACATTAGTCACACTATTACTTTACATTAGTCTATTTTTGGGTCAGACGTTAGTCTAACGTTAGTCAAAATTTCGAAATTTAGATTTCAAATTGTTTTGTCACATGTATAAAAGTATCTGAAGGTCCAAGGAAGTGTGATTAGTTGCTGTTCCAGGAAGTGATGCTCGAGCAGAAGATACACAAAATAAACCGAAAATCACTGTTAACAACATAATTCCTGACTGATTTCGAATTTTCCTTTATTTCACTATGCGATAAAGTTACAGGAAAAGTTGAAGGACTCTTTTTCGCTTTCAGAAGAGTGAAAATTGGAAAATTGTAGAAAAATAGTTAGCACGTCTGTAGACTATAAGGGATGGAAACGAAATGTTGCAGTTATATTATCCATTGGTGGTATAAGTTTGATGGTAGGGCGATGCACACGTGGCAGCGACAGATGGACCAACTTGGGGGAAAACACATTTTTAGGGTTTCAAAAATAAGATTTTATAATTCGGTTTTATTTACATGAAAATTACATTTTATCATGCAAATAAATGTTACATTTTTCTTACTCTTGAACCTTAAAAATATAATTTTGATATAAAAATAGAATAATTTAATATATTTATGTGACAAACATGTCTGAAAAAGTTTGTAAATGGAGTCTTACAGAAGATTCAAGTCGAATTTTGTATACTTCTTAAATGTTGAAAAAATATTATAAGTACGGTGTTGGATTATTATACACTTATATAACTTATATAACTTATTATTATATACTTTCTGTAGAATCTATAACAAAATTTTAAAAAATAAACCGAGTTTAGTACTAAAAAAAGGTCATTAGTGCGCTTAGCGCTCACAATGTTCTATTTCGTTGAAATTCACCCAGAATCTTGATAAATATCATCAAATTCTTTTGAATTCTTTCAAATTCTAAAGAAAATCAGTCAAACTAATTATGCACATTAGTGTCGGCTTCAATAGGCCATTTCTTTCAAGTCAATTAGGCTGTGGCAACCCTAAGAATTATGCATTCTATAAATTTGGAAATGTGGATTTAAAATTGTTTTGTTGCATGTATAAAAGTTTCAATATTCAAAACTTTACAAGATTAGAATTATGGTCTTTAAATGTGAATGGTCAGGAAAAATGTCAGAGAATTTCGAAGTTTTGCAAAAATTTTCTAAATTGAAATTTTTTTCCGCGATGCACACCTGGCAGCGAAAGATGGACCGGCTTGGGGGAAAACACGTTTTCAGGGATTCAAAAAGTAGATGTTATCATTCGGTTTTATCTATATAGAAAGAATATGTCGTTTATAATAATAAAGTAAAAAGTTTCAAGATTCTTTCGCTCCAAAAACCAGATACAATTTTTATCTGAATGAACTCGACTAAAACACGGTAAGACAACTACATACACAATAATAACAACTTTCAAGACTGCTAATATTGTCATTAGGGTGGTCTCTGTTGTTTTTAATTTGCAGGCATATCGCCCAGAAATTGGTACGAATTCACACAAAAAATGAGTTTTTTGTAATTGCCATTTAGAGGTTCCAACCATAGTTTTGTCTCTCCCCCCCCCCCCCCCCCCCCCTCTCTCAACGAAAGATTTAACATTTTAAGTCAAGAAGAAAGAAATATGACTTTTCAAACAAGAAATATGACTTTTCTACCTCATAAAGCATGAATTTTCAACAAAAAATGAAATACATACATTTTCAGTTAGTACAATGATTTTATCAAGAAAAAAATGAAGTTTCTAAAAGTTAAATAGAACCAAAGAAGACGAATTTGAGGAAAACAGCTGAGTCGACAGCCAGAAGATTAATTTTCTACCCAAAAAAGGCACTATAAATTCTCAACGAAAAAGTGAATTTTCTACCAATGAGGGGAAAGTGGGGTATGGTGTCAGTGCGGGGCACGGTGAATCTTGCTAACAATGCTCCTGTTTCTTGAGTTTTATATTAGTTTTTTTACCTAAAATAGCTTTCTTGAGTGCCAAAGAAAACTATGTTACTTAAAAAAATTAATATGAAAATGAACAAACACGAGCATTCTTTGCACCTCACTTCCCCCTAGATGATTTTGAAAATAGATTGTTCAATTTTCGACCAAATAGTTGAATTTTCTAACAAAATAGTTGAATTTCCAACCGAAAAGATAAATTTTCAAACAAAAAGACGTATTTTCCAAAAAACAATTGAATCTTTGAAAAAAAAAGAATTTTCAACAGAAAAGTTAATTTTTCAACTATATATTTTAATTTTTTAACGAAATGTTGAGTTTTTGGACCGAAAATATGAATTCTCAACAAAAGCTACTATTTTAGTTCAAAATAAAAAAAAACAGTTTATAAATATTTATATATTCAGCTGAAAAAAGCGAGTTAAATTTTCCACTGAAAAGATATATTTTCAGATTGATCATGAATCTTTTAAAAAAATGTATTTCAACAATGTAATTCAAGTTTCAATCGGTTAGTTGAATTTTCGATCGAAAAAGATGAATTCTTAACAAAAACTCTAATTGATGATATTTCAACAAAAAAAGATTTTTATTCAAATCAAAAACAGTTGAATGCAATAAAAATATATGAATCTTCAACAAAACAGTTGAAATTTGGACCAAAGAAATGAAGAAGGTTTCTACCAAAAAACACAAATGTTCAACAGAATACATGAAATTTCAACTAAAATAGAAGTGTAATAGTTGAATTTTTAGTTTTAAAAAAGTTGATTTTCAATGAAAAATGAAAAGAATTTTCAACTAAATAGTATAGAATTTTTAAACATGAAATTTCAACTAAAATAGAAGTGTAATAGTTGAATTTTTAGTTTTAAAAAAGTTGATTTTCAATGAAAAATGAAAAGAATTTTCAACTAAATAGTATAGAATTTTTAAACAAAACAAAAATTTTAGCGAAAAATCGAAAAAAGGGGAAATTCCTCAAGAACAAAACAAAAAGAGATATTCTTCAACAAGTGGAAAAGAGGGGAATATGAAAGTGATTTTCAGAATTATTGGAAATCTCATGACATGCATATATATATAAATTCAAATCCCTTTATAATCCTCTAAAATCCGTGAAGATATCCTGCAATATAAAAAACAGTTAAAACTCTTGACATTACGTGAAATATTTGACATCCTTTGAAATTCCTCGAAATCCCCAGAAATCGCTTATAATTCCTTAAAATCCGTCGAAATGCTACAGTCTCTTTTGAAATCCAGCAATAAACTCTCTAAAAATCTGATTAAACTGCTGAAAATGCCTCATCTCTTGAAGAAATTGATATTCTGTATGAAATTGTAACTGGTAATTTCATCAAATACTTGACGTATTTTTAAAACATTGTTAATCCGTGGAACTTTTGCAATCATTCGAAATACCCTCAGCCTTTCTTAAACTTTAAAATCTTTCGAATCGTTTGAAATCCTTGTAAATCTCATTTTTGCTGAGAATAATTAATATTTTTTTCATATATTGAGTAACAAATATGAAATCTTACGTGATGATGGGTGTGGAGTCATAAGAATCTTACTAATCCTTACAATAGGCATTTTTGAGGAGGGGGGGGGGGTGAAAATCCAATAATAATAATATAATATAAATAATGGACATTCCCTCAACCGTTTTTTAAGCTTCACTATTTTGAGTTTTTAAATTCTTTCCAATATTTTTTTTCAACGTTTTTAAAATTAAACATAGGGCAGTATAAAATGAACTAAAAACTAAAAATATAAAATAGAATAAAAATACAATTTTTAACAATTTGAAATTTCGTTCTTGCATAGAAATAAAACCGAATTGAAAAATCTGTTTTTTGAAACCTGCAAAATGTATTTTCCTCCAACCTGGTCCACCTGTCTAATCTGACCGAAAGACGAATTTTCAACAAAAGAGTGAAATTTCCCAAGAAAAAGTTAATTCCCGACCAAATACATCAATTATTCAACCTAAATTATAAATCTTTAATTAAAAGATAAATTTCTAACAGGTGAGTTCTACTTTCAACCAAGTGGTTAAATTTTTAACCGAAAAAGACGAATTTCCAACAAGAGTTAAATTCCGAATAAAAAAGTGAATTTTCCACCAAATAGTTTAATTTTTCACAAAACGAAAAAAAAAAAATTTGAAACAAAATAGTTGAATTTTCAATCAAAAAGATGAATTTTCATTTAAAATTATGGATCTTCAACCAAACACATAATTTTCAACGGAAAGTATAATAGTTGATATCACTTCTACCAAAAAAGATTTTTATTCGAAACCACCATGTTGTGAGCCGATTACGCTACCAGAAAAGTGAACCGAACAGCATCAGCTACTGACAGTAGTAGTACTGACAGTTTGGTTCAAAAGGCCGTCACAATAAAAGGTCGGAACGTACGTTGGTTTTCGAAATTGAAAAATGAAATTATGATTCTCTGACATCTGAATCCATTGCTTCTTTATCAATCCGTATGAGCAAATTAATACATTTATATAAAAAGCAAAACCTACGCGTCCTACCAAAAAATGATTGCTGACGAATTTTCAGCTCTTTTTTTGGGTCAACAACTTTTGTATATTCATTTTTTTCATAGCCTGTGTCATTCGTCCAAAAAACGTGTGCAAAAGCGCAAGCTAATCCGATTAGTCTTTCAAAAGTTATCATCCGTTATACAGACCACAACGACGACGACAGACAGACACCATCGAAATCCACGATAGTCAGTTTTCACATAAAACTGATATCTTCTCACTATGATGAGAATGTAATAACGAGAGATGATTATTGTTTATACTTAATTATTGTTACATTCAAAAGAGCAGTAATTGAGAATTTGTCTGAAAATACACCATATTAAGTAGAAGCGAATACGTTGTAATAGCAACATATAACTTATAACTAAATTCCTTATGCTCCTTTTCTCTCATCAAATAAATATAAGGTATCGTAATTAGAACCTCTATTAATAGATATACAAGACCTACAAGTATTAAAATTCGGGCAACGCATGCAACTCTTCCCTTAGGATCCAGCGTGGAAGTTTTACTGAAACATATAAATTGCCATTTCAATAAAATGTTATTCACATAAGAGGTCGTCCATAAACTACGTTACCAATTTGAGAGGGGTAGGGTCACGGTAAAAACTACGATTAGTAAAAGGGGGGGGAGGTCCAGCGGAAGTAACGTTACAAACTCAGATAACATTTAGTATATGTTCCCTAACGATACATTTTTAAGAATTCTCCTATTTTCTCTCTGCTTTGAAAAAACTTACCCTTTTTCGCGTTCTTTACGCTCAAATGCGAACTAAATTAATGGAACCGAACAAAGAAATCAACTACATTCATTTGAAAAGTCTACTATTATATTTTGAGTTCAGAATTCATCTCCTTTGGATGAAAATTTTATCATTTTGTTGAAAATGCAACTATTTTTGGTAGAAAATTCATCTATCCCATTGTTAGAATATTAATCTTCCGGGTTTACAAATCATCTTTTGGGTTGAACTCTTTTTTTTAAAATTCAGTTTTTGTACTATTCACCATGTTAGTTGGAAATTAATCTTTTTGGCTGAAAACATAACTATTTTGTTGAAAATTCTTTTTCGTTCAGTTAAGTCTTTTAAAACAAGTTTCAATGTTTTAGTTGAATTTGATTTAGTCGGATATGAAAAATATGAACTGAAAAATTGTTAAAGATCCATATTTCTTAAAGATTTATCTCTTTGATGTAAAGTTTAACTTTTTTTCTTGACAATTTGATTTTGTTTTGTTGAAAATTCTAGTATTTGATTGTAAATTTTATTATTTTAGGATAAGCTTCCGAAAGGCGCATACCTGTGATTTTATTTTAAACTCACGATACGTATCTATTTTGATGCGCTGACTACGAATGTGATAGTGAAACTTGCGGCAAATTCCATTTTCATGGTGAAAACCATGAAAAGCTCATAAAAATCATAGTTTTTTGCGTTTATCTCAGCCAATACGTAAAATTTCGAAAAATATTTCAAACAACAGCAGTAGATCTCATCCACATATATATTTTTTTAATTAGTGATAAATTTTATCAAGTGCAACAGATTTCAGTGCAGTATCGTCCTTTTGGCTTTAAATGCAACAATTTTTTTTAAAACTTATGTTTTTTCTTGTCAATTAGTATTTTTTGGTAGAAAATGAATCATCTTCCGGGAAATTCATTTTTTTTTTGTCGCGGATTCATCTCCTTGATGGAAATTTAATTATTCCATTTTTAGAAAATTAATCTTCTAGGTTAAAAAATCATACTTTGGCTTGAATTCTTTTGTTAAAAATTCATTTTTTTGAAGATGTATAATTCCAGTTGAAAATTCATCTCTTTTGTTGAAAATGTTTATTTCAAAATTTAACTTTTTTCATGAAATTTTTTGTTATAAAAATTAATTTTTTTATCTGCAAATTTCACTATTTCATTTTTTGTTAGAAATTTAGCCTTTATAAATTGAAAATTCATGTATTCATTTTGGGTAAGAAATAAGTGTTTTCTACATTTGCGTACAATACTGAAGTATTTGTTCATGTAAATTTCTTATAGCAATCAATTTTCATACTATTCAATTATTTATGGAGGGATTGAAAGAGAACTGATATTGGATGCTGATAAGATCATGGTTTGAGAGGAATGAGATTCAGTGTTGAGTAGAAAAAAATCACCTTGTCTAAATCGTCAACAATCATAAATTCAATCTATGTACTAGAATGATCAGTATGGTGGGTGGTATCATAGGGAACTATAAATAATCCGGCAGAGAACACTTCTGATTTTAAGTAGTGAGTTAAATTGCTGGTAGCATTAAGATTTGTGATTGTACAACAGTTTCGTTATGAAGCATTCCAAATAATACACAATCATGTTTTTTTCTGACCAACTTCACTAATTAAACCTTAACAGCTACAATTTTATTGAGATTTAGAAGTAATTGTCCTTTTTCTAGTGCATTGAGGGAAAAAATAATCTTGAAAAAACCCGGAAACCATGAGTGAAAGCAATATTACTCCAAAACGATCAAATTCACATGGAGTTTTTCATTAATAATATGTAAATATCTTATACTTTCCAATTGAAGATAACGTGCTTCACTCTTTTATGCTTATAATAAATATTTTTGTAGTCTATTGTTTTCAATATTCTGTTCGGATGCTCTTTTATTTTGCCAAACAAAATTTCAGGTAGTCTACATATATATGTAACATTGGCCTGACAATACTCTGATACAGTAGTGTTTTATCACTAACTGACAATTATGATTTTTCATTCATTATTGGATATAGATATATTAAGGTTCCTATAGCTGCGTGTTCAACACGCGTCTTGTGAATGTTAGTATACGATCCAATATTAGCTGTAAATATTGAATGCTTCCTGAACACATATCACCATCTTTTAATTTGATATTTTTGATTACTTTTGGTCGTCTCTTTGTTATTATGATAGCTTCTGTCTTAACTATATTAATTCTGATTTTCCATTTTTCATAAAATTTTGTAATTTCATTAGCAGATCTTTCTAATCTATTAACAATAGTATCAGTTCTGAAAGAGCTTGTATATAGAGCTGTATCATCTGCATAATTATAGACTTACATACACATTGTCTATTTTTGAGCCTTGTGGGACTCCTGCAGCTATGTCTTTAATTGAAGACTTTTTATCATTATAATGTACACACATTTTCCTATCTGCAATGTATGACCTAGTTAAATATATGAAATAGGTATGACTGAAATTGATTCACTGTACTATGTTGTTTGCGGAAACCAAATTGTTCATCCGTCAATATCCTCTTTCTATCAATGAAATCTATCATTCTTTTTTGAATAATTTTCTCAACAACTAATACTTTTACTTTTTTAATAACTTTACTAATATGTTGCTACAAACGAATAGGACGATAGCTCTGTGAGAAACTATTTTTCTTACCAGGCTTTGCTAAAACAACAACCTTTTCAGTTTTCGAAAGTTGAGGGAAGTAGTCCAAGCACATTATAGAATTTACTACTTTCGTTGAAAATACTAAAGCTTTTCAAGGAAGTCTTTTCAGAAAATATAGTATGTTATCCCGTCTTCACCAGGAGCTTCATTGTTCCTACATTTTATAATAATTTTAATCACTTCAGTGGGCGTAGACAGTTTTACCTCCTCTGTTTTTATTTTATCATTTTTTTTTAGATATTTTCTAACAGCCCTCACAACTATTCTATCGTGAGTTTCGGATCCTAGATTTTTATTTAGTTTGTGAACATTTTCTAAATGATCAGTTATTGCATTTACTTTCTCTTTTGTACTATATACATATTTTTTATTAACTAATAATGTAGACATTTTTTTTCTTGTTTTGTGAATAGGTTTTTTAGTTTCCATATAGTATCTTAAAAAGATCTACAAATTTTCATTGAACTTTTTTTTATAAGGTGTATAGTTTTCATTTTATTCGGGGAAAATGTTATTAAGGATAAAAATTTCCATTTTCCGGATAAACTATTCAAGATACGTGAAAATAATGTAAAGGAAAATTGTTATCTTAAAAAGATTTAAAAAATTTCACAAAGCCGTTTTTCAATTAGACCCAAATTAGCAATGTTTGGTCACTTAATTTCAACTAAATTTTCACCATGTATAGACAAAAGGGGTGTCTGAGTTGCATTAATGGAAAATGATAAATAATTTGTTATGTAGCAAACAAACTTTATAAACAATCATCCGTTATAGAAGTTTGGGAGAAAATTATTACCGTTTTTTTATTCAAACGACCATAAATTACCCTGTATTTTGTTGAAAAATAGTATTTTAGTTGAAATCTACTGAAAATTCAACAACTCCATTTTTAGCGGAAAATGGATCGTTTTTAATCGAAAATTAAACTATTCAAGTTCTTACTGAACATTCATGTTTCGTCGTTTAAAATTCAACTACTTGGTTGACAATTGAACTACCTTGTTGAAAATTAATTTTATTTTTTTAAGATTCAACTATTCTATTAAAAATTCTTTTTTTTTAAATTCATTTTCTTTTAGCTACACCATTTTTTGTTGTTGAAAATTGATCGTTTTTAGTTGAAAATATAATTCAGGTTTTTACTGAAAATTCATCTCTTTCTGCAGTACGATCTTTTCTGGATAAACTGCAACTATTTGTTCAAAAGTAATCTTTTTTGCTTTACGATTTAACTATTTTGTTGAAAATTCGTATTCTTTTGTTGAAATCGACCTTTTTAGCTTGACAATTCGACTATCTGTTTTAAGAAGCAACAGTTTATGACTGAGGTTTAATCTTTTTTGTTTGAGAATTCGACTATTTGTTTGACTGTTTACCTTTATTAGGTTAAAAATTCAACTATTTTTTTGAAAATTCCTCTCTTTTGTTCTAAATCTCAACTGCTGAATTGTAAATGCAAAATTTTGCCACGAAAAAATTAAATAGCCAAAAAAAGTTACAATAAATAAAATATAATAAATGAAAAATTAAATAAATTTTGTTATTTGTTGAAAGTTCAACTATTTTTTTGAAAAATAATTGTTCCAAGTTTGACCTTCGAGTAGAATCTAGGGATGGAGAAAATAACGAGAAATGAATATGGATCATACTTAATTATTGTGACATACTGTATGTCTTTTTTACATTATCATAAATTTAAACCTCTAAATCGGAGATGGGAGAAAAGCGTAGGTAATATTCGTTGAATTAAATGTAAATAATTGGAACATGATTTAATTTTTATTCACAGCGCAATTCGACATAAAATAAGTACTCGAAGCGACGAATTTTATTATAGGTAGAAGAATTAACAATTCGATTTGAATTTTAAGTTAAAATAGGTACTACATCAAATAATTCTTCTTTCGTAAATTCATTTCATTGCTTTTCAAATATAATGTCATAAATCAATGACCTACTTTTTTTTATCACATCAGTATTACATAGTATATTCGATGCCGCTGCTGATGTACTTAAAAAAATTATGAATATTAACCATCAATTGCCATTTTATATTAAAGGTCTTTAAATCAAGATTTAGAGTGATTAATCGCAGAAAGACAAAATGCCAATTTATAAAATTACATTGCAAAAAAATGTCAAACTTCAATATTTTTTAATAATTTTGATGACTCTAAGAATAACACATATTTTAAAAATGTTTTTGACCTTATTTTAAAGATTTAAAGTGAAGTCTCCATAGTATTTATGTAGATTTTTGCCCATACTCAAGGGTTAAACTTTCTAACAGAAAGTCGTAAAATTTCAAGTAACAACTGTTCTCCACAAATTAATTAGAAAAATTGTAATATTATTATTCTTCTTAAAATATTGAGAAATATAATTCAAACATGATATAATTAGTTTTAAAGAAAATCTTGTAGCTATACGTTTTTGAAACTCTACGACTTTTTGTTTCAAGCTTGACGCTTGGGTAGAAGTTGGGCGAAAAAATTCTAAATAAATCTAAATATGTTATCAAAATACTATTTATAGACACTCACATTTAAAATGAGCTCAAACAATTTACAAAATGTTAATTACTTGAACCCATTCCAATTGGGTACCAACGTTTTCTACGATGAATATTTTTTTAATTGAATATTTTGTTATGTACCCTGCTTATAAGCAATATAATAATAATAATACTCCCTCTATAATCATTATATATGTAGAATAATCAATACAATGTAATTGCGCATGTGCTTCTTGTAGCTTGTATGACTAGTAGAAGGCTCTGGAAGCCTGGAAGCTCTAATCGATAAACCACCCCTTTTGGGTGGCGGCTCCTCAGTCTGGTTCGTCCCGTCTTCTACATTAGTCGCCCTCGCAATCAGTGTAATATCAAATAAAACGAAAAGTGAAATCATCGGAATTATTATTTAATTCCTGGCAATCCTCCCAAAGTATTATATAAACTGGCGATCCTGCCAGGATAGTGAGAAACGACTGGGCTTCTACGGTTGCCAAGAAGTCAAAACTCCACTATCATTGAGACGAAACTGGAAGGATTTTTACGAAAACTCAAAAGAAGAAACAAGAATTCAAAAAAGACGAGGAGAGTTCCACGGAACTCACGAAGACTTCGGATCTACCTACGGGCGACCCGAAAACCAAAAAAGTAAGATATTAAAAACTCAAAAGAAGAAAGAAATTTTAAAGAAGAAATAATTGCAAAAAAGAAAAAAAATTCTACGGAATTCCGGAAATAAAAGAAGACTCCGGATTTTGCTACGGCGAAATTCGCCAACTGAATAAGAAAAGTAAGAAACAAAATCTAAAGAAAAGAAACATATTTGGAAAATCCAAAAGAAGAATTTAGAAACAAAAGTTTAAAAGGAAAAGTATTATTTATTGTTTGGTAGTGTCTGAACCAAGTAGGGCACTATATTACGGAAAACAATTAAATAAGAAATTCCAAGAAGAAAATTAAAGAACGAGGCCCGCAAACAGGCGGAAGAGGCCTATAGTCAACGCAGTATCAACGCAGTGGCCAACGCCCAGAAAGTTTTTATTTCCTCAGGAGTCTACGGTCTCCATCTTGAAAGAAAAGCAGCAAAGCACTAATCAACGTTGAACAACAGCGCATCCAACGCCCAGGTATTGATTTCCTCAGGAGTCTACGATCTCCGAAGAAAAGGTGCAAAACAAAAGAAGATATTGTAAGTAAAGAAGATGAGTTATAAGAGGTGTTAATTTTAAAATTGAGAAATATTGTACGGGGTAATTGTTTTAACAGGCAAATTTATAACATTTTTATGTTATAAATTTCGTATATTATCTATTTTAACCCTTAGGCTTGCGACGGTACACACGCTTACGGTGCTGCCTGGTCTCGGTGTTCCTCAAAAAACAAAAACCTACCTTGAGTTTGTTTCCACGTGGAATCAGCCCTGTGAGACAATCTCATTGTTTAAACCGGAAAAAATTGTCACGCAATTCAACAAGAAAAATTAGTCAGCAAAGGTCAAGTAAAAGAGATTCGGAAAGGAAAAATCAGCAAAGGATAGATAAAGAAAATTTAGGCAATCTGAAGTTCGAGTATTATAGGATTTAAACATAAAATCAAAAAAACTGGCATTCGAATATTATTGAGAAAATGAGCATTACGCTACTGAGACAGACTCATCCACGGACTCAGACTCGACAGACGTAATCGATCAAATTAATAACCCTTTTTGTACCGCAAATAACATGTGCCGAGCGCCTTCCCCAAATAGATACCAATCTCCAACCCAAATGACCACAGATGAATTGCTGAAACTGGTATTGTCCAGGATAAGTGGATTAGAGACTAATGTAAGTCAAATTATAACTAACGTTAATGCCTTGGCAGGGGGAAACGATAGGCGAATGTTAGAGATACAGAAAATTGGAAAAGCGGTAGGATAAAAGGGAGAGATAGTAACGGATTGTCATGAGATCACTAGTGATGAAAGCGAAAATGAAGAGAAAGATAAAGGGAGAACTAAAACAGCAGAATCGCAAACAGTGCGCGTACCGCATTTAATCAATAATCCCGCGTCATTCAACTCGTCAACCACACCACCCACTAGAACACCGCACAATACAAATAGTCAAGATCGGGGCCAGGGTTATATTGATTTTATCCCGGTCAAAGACATTATAAGAACTGTAGAAACCATAAAGGGGAAAGATGACGTAGGAGTAAAAGATTTTATTAACTCTGTGAAACGCGCACGACTTCAGTGTAACAACCCTAATTTGCTTTTAGATTATATTCCAACTGAAAGAATTATACGTGATGCAAAAAGAGCAATTTGACACGTACGAATAAGCAATTACGAGGATTTATACGCGGCTTTGAGATCGAATCTTGGTGTAACTACCTCAGTAGAATTATTCAGATCGAAATTAGAAAGCGTGCGTAAAGGATTAGAAACCGTACAAATATGTAGTCAACGTTTTAGAATTGTTTTTAATGAATTGACCTATGCCCTACAATCTGAGCATAGTTCAGGGAAAGAAAGAAAGATAGCATTAAAAATGGGAGAAAAGGCAGCTATTAGAAAATATGTAATGAACGTACGTGATGAAATTTCAAGCCAAGTAAGGTCAATGAAATCCGAAAATTTAAATGAAGCTTTACAGGAAGTATTGGAGGCAGAAATATGGATTAAGGAGAAAAATAAAAATAGAATAATTAAACCAATTATGAAAAAACCTATACCCCAGCTTTCACGACCACAAATGTCAACATCTATACCTAGAACTCAGGCGAACACAACACCATTCAAAGTATCAAATCAGAATATGGCTTTAGCAGATAGGTTAAAAATAGAATGTTATAAATGTGGGAAAATAGGACATTTGGCGACACAATGTCATACGAAACCTTAAAATTTTCAGAATACTCAAAACCGCAAACGGCCACCTCAAACTCAAGTGAGAATGACAAAAGATATAGACCCTTTGGAGAACCAGGGAGAGGAAAATTGTTTAAGAATATAAGGAAATGACACGAGAAGAAATTCGAGAACAGATAGATTACGAAGAGAATGCAGAATATCAGCAATATCTGAACGGTTGCAATCCATACAAGGAAGAAGAGCTGACGGAAGAACATACAGATTATTAGTAGATTCTAGATCTTCACTTGATTCAATAAGGGGATCAGCTCTACCATTAAACCAACCGACGCATCGATTTATGAAAAACTTCGTAATGGGCAATGATAAACATTAATCGAACAGTTGAAAAACTAAATTCCAATACTAATGATAATTTCATTATTATGACATTGACTTCAAAAACTATCCTAATTGAAGAAATGAACGAGAATATTAATATAGCAATAGATGCTATTGATAATGGTAGATATGGAATCATACATCCGCAGATTTTAACACCTGAAATCTTCAAAAAAAAACATTAAAAGAATTGAAATGCAACATAGAACAAAATACCATTTCAAGGAAGACTACCAAAAAATTCTCGATATTAGTTCAATCTCAATAGCGGTAGTCAATGGATTATTAAGTTACATAATTAATATACCAATTATTGAGAACGAGGAAGGACCCGTAAAAAGAATAATTCCAATCCCAACACAATTTGGCAAAATATTCCTTTCCTTAATTCCTGACCGTGATTTGATAATCGACTTCGAAGACAGTTACGTACCGACTGATAAGGAGACAATTAACAAATGTGAACAAATAAATAGACATTTGATAATGACGGCCAAGGATATAATCAGAATTATAAAGGAAATAAACGGCTACGACGATATAGATATAGAAGACTTTTTAAAATCCGTAAAAAGAGGAAAGAAGAGATGAAGCCAACCCGAACTTTTACTAGATGTTATTATAGCCGAAAAAATAAAATATGACGCTGAGAAAGCAATTAGATATACAAGAATAAATTCTTTTGATGAATTATACAACGCATTACGACAAAATTCATCACAGCTAGGATGAGTATCTGCATTAAGGTCTAAATTAGAAAGCGTAAAACTAGGACAAACTGAATTAACTCAAAATTTTTATTTAAGATTTCAAGCCCAAAAGCCCTCTAGTTTGACAGAAGCTCAGAGTTCGGCAATAGAAATGGATATATAGTTGCGAGAAACGCAGCCAATTCGCCCCCTACCATTTACTAAACCTATACCCAGCTTTCACGGATACAAGTATCAGAATCTATATCTAGACCTCAGGCGAATACAACATCATTCTCATTTGAAACACCAAACCGAAATTCACCAAAAATGGAATGTCATAAATGCGGAAAAATAGGACACTTCGCGGCCCAATGCTATGCTAAACCCCAACATTTTCAGAATACCCAAAACCCCAGACGACCACCTCACACTCAAACCAGGACAACCAGAGAACAGGAACAAGAGGAAAATTATTTAGAAACCCAAGTAATGAGACAAGGGGAGATTCAAGAACAGATAGATTACGAAGAGACTGCCGAATATCAGCAATCTCTGGACGATTGCAATCCGTACAAGGAAGAAGAGCTGACGGGAGAAAATACAGATTATTAGTAGATTCTGGATCTTCACTTAATTCAATAAAGGAATCAGCTCTACCATTAAATCAACCGACGCATCGATTTATAAAAAACTTCGTAATGGGAATTGATAAACATCAATCGAACAGTTGAAACTACATTCCAATACTGATGATAATTTCATTAATATTAAATTAATTTCAACAACTATCCTAATTGAAGAAATAAACGAAAATATCAATACAGCAATATATGCTATCAATAATGGTAAATATGGAATCATACATCCGCAGATTTCAACACCTGAAATCTTGAAAAAAAACATTAGAAGAATTGAAATGCAACATAGAACAAAATACCATTTCAAGGAAGACTACCAAAAAATGCTCGATATCAGTTCAATCTCAATAGCGGTAGTAAATGAATTATTAAGTTACATAATTAATATCCCAATTATTGAGAACGAGGAGGGATCCGTAAAAAGAATAATTCCAATCCCAACACAATTTGGCAAAATATTCCTTTCCTTAATTCCTGACCATGATTTGATCATTGACATCGGAGACAGTTACGTACCGACTGATGAAGAGACAATTAACCAATGTCAACACATAAACAGACGTTTGATATGTAAAGGAAATCAGCCTCATCCAAGAATTTATGAAAGAAGTACTGGTGAAGCAAGTTTACTGAGAAGATATGCGAAAACAGCATGTTCCCAATCTCCTTATTTGCTCCATACAAAAACTTACGTACTGGTAATAGGAGGATGTATTGTGATCCCCACAACAGACATAAACCTAGATTTAGTATGTTGAGAAAAAATCAAAGCAGTTCTAATCAAAGTTGCCACATTAATCACCAGCGAAAATTGTGAAATATATAGCAACCATGATGAACTCCATTAATCAAAAAGCTCAAATATGACTAAAACGATTGTTGTCAACGAATTTTACTATATGCAACACAACCTAGGAAACTTAGATGACTTAGAGAAGAGATGATTTCAAATGCTAAGCAAATTGATATAGATGTACTTAGGAAAGTACAAATTAGTTGAAGCGACGTCCAAATTATACTTAATAATATGTCCACTCTTAAAAAACCAAAAGGTTGGAGCGAAACTATTTCAGAATGGTTACAGCGCTCAGGTCATGTAGCATAATAAATGCATACCTAAGAAAGTTATTATTTTTTGTATTAAAAATAAAGTGGAAAATCAACCTAACGTTGTAACTTACACAGCAGGTACTCGAGAAATACCACTATAGACATCTTTACAACCATTAAAAACAAAAAAGATTCATTTGTAAAATTGAAGAATTTTGAGGACGAAATGATGTCTAAAGAGGGGGTGTAATGTACCCTGCTTATAAGTGATATAATATGCACATGTAATTGCACATGTACTTCTTGTAGCTTGTCTGACTAGTGGAAGGTCTGGAAGCGTCTTTCCCGTCACGACGCAAGTCACGTGCTTACATAACGTTTGTCAACCCTTTTTGTCACAACTTGAGTAATCTTCAAATAAATTGTACAAGTATATATATATATATTATATAATTATTGGCGATCCTACCACGCAAAGCATTACATTTTTGGCGAACCTGCCAGGATTGTGCTAACGATCCTTTGGAGAAGGAATCAAAAGGCCTAAACTTCGAGACGAACCCTGGAGAAAGGAAGGAAAGATTTCTACGAAAATCCGAGAAGACAAAAAGTGAACAACGGAAATTCTATGGATTTTATAAAATATAATGTTCCTTAACTGAGTGAAAAAAGTGAGAAACTAAAGTTAAAACCAGTTGGTGAACTTAGTAGCCTCTATCCTACGTGAAACTCTTGTCTTCTGAAATTAATATTTGGAACGTCATATAGACGGTAAAGCCCTGGAGAAACAAGTTAATATTTTTGAATCCTTGTAACAAATACTTGCCAAAATTTGTTATATTACAAAACTACTGGTCAATATTATCCAATCCAAAAATACAACTTGATATTTTATCAACTTTGTATGCTTTCGAAGGAGGTTAATGTTGAGATTTTCCAATCACTGCAAAATGTTAGCTATGTAATATTTATTCAAAACTCAAATAAATATGTGTCATTCATAATTTAATAATGTACAAATATTTATGTAGGGAGCATCAAAATTATTTACATGCCTGTTTTTCGAAAAAATTGGAATAACTCTAGAAATAATTAACATTTTTTTTAGTTCTTGCTTTAGTAAGCAAAGAACTTTAAAAAATGTTAACTACTTCTAGAGTTATTTCAATTTTTTGAAAACATTGAGTTGACGTTTTTTGTAACACTTTATTTAAAAGATCTAATGCTTTCACGATGGTTCTTTACAATAAAATTTTGAATTTGAAGCTTTTTCAAGTTTCGTACACGATTGAAACCCGAAAGAGCTTTAAATTTTTAATTTATTATAGCATTTTGTTATCAAATTGACATTTAGTCTTCATCATGAGCTATTGTTCAAAAAACAGTAATGTAGAAAATATTATTTGGAAAATTATTTAAAAAATATTCTCATACAAGAAATTTAGGTATAAAAGAGACCTGTAGGAAATTTCCCATCAAAAAATGTATTTAATGTAGAAAATGTTCGTTCTCAATCGCAGCAGGCTCAATTATTTTGAGAATTATTAGAATTTTTAAAAATCATTGAAATTTTACTTTTTTTGCAGTAATGTTTTTTTTTATATAATCATCTGTTCTGCGTACCATATCTTTAAAATAAAACAATGTAAATAAATAGCAGAAACTATCGTTGTTATATAAAATAAGTACCTGAAGCCACGAAACACAGAGAAAAAAAAAATTAAAATTGAGTTTTTATACGCCAGAATAATATCTAAGATGCGCAATGATTGCCCCACAAGAATAGATAGATATGCACTGCATGTAATTGAAGACGGTACCGTTGATGTCGTCAAGCTCTAAAATATTGCTGAAATATGATTAAATTTTTTTAATTATTTAATTTTTCATGGGTGAAATTTTAGAATCACTTATTTCATTAAATTATGAGAAAGTAGAAGAGATTTAATATTTTTAAATATGGTCACTTACTAAATTTTCCAAAATAGTGGAATATAACTTTTGTTGCTTAGTTGAGGAAATTCGTCTGAAGTATCTTTGTCAAGCTGTTTTATGATTTTTTCCATAGTTTTAGGGATGGCGTTGTTGGAAGACGGAACTAGAAAAAAATTATTGATATTCATTCAATTTTTTGGGTACTTTTATCATAGTTTTTTGTACGATAAATACTAGTTTGTGATATTTGAAGAATCAAAATTTGCAACTTCATTGAAATAATTTAGAAGTGAATTTAATATTTTTTTAAATCATTGAGAAAATATATATGTGGAAGCTAATCAAATGACCACCATAGATTTTTTATTTAAACACGAAATTATTTGTTTTTATTGCTTGATTCTTTTACTTTTTGACCCAAATTTGATTTTTAGTTTTGTTACTAACGTTATTGAAAATTTGCAAGAAAAACTTGCTGTTGCATACATTTTCAAAGTTAAAAGTCTTTTCCAATTATTATTATTTGAAATTCTTTGAAGTAAGCGATGCTTTTCGAAATAAGAAATTGAATCATGAAATCAAATTTTTGAAGAAAATTACACTTATGCTACTGAGACTGAAAATTTTAAATTGAAAATAATCTAATTTCAATAAAACATTAAAAATAATCGATTTATAAGACTACTACAACATTTCGCGGGATTTTAGCAATTTTTTTAGATTTCTGCGGATTTCATAGCATTTGATGGGGTCTCAAAGGATTTCAAAGGTTGAAATATTTTTGAAGGAACTTTAAAAGATATTGAAGATTTCAAGATTTTTTAAGAGATTTAAAAAGAGAATTGTAGAGATTTTCCAACATTGAAAAATATTCCATAATTTATCAAAAAAATGTGGAAGATTTTGGGCAATTTTTTAAATTTTGATGGTTTTTTGAACAATATTTGGAAAAATGCAAATAATTTCAAAAGCCAATTGGAAGTTTTGGACAAATTTAGAAAATAATACAAAATTTTAAAAGATTCCAAAAAATGTACATCAATGTGTAGATTTTTGAAGATTTGGAACTAAAATTTTTAAACTTTTAAAAACTATTAAAATTTAATAAAGAATTTTTATTAATATTTTTCGGGAAACTTTTTGAAAAATTTCCTATTATTGTAAAAGATAATCTGGAAGGTATTAACGCAATTTTTTCCCTAATTTTTAATTTTTTAGAACATTTTAGGAATAATTCAAATATATTTAAAAAGATATTTGGAAGATAAAATTTTTTTTAAATAATTAAATATATGAAAATTTAGAAAAAAGTTCAAATCAATATCTAGTTTTTGAAAGGTTTCGAAATGAAAATTTTAGGCTTTTTAAGGATGTTGAATGTTGATAGAAAAATTTTCTTAAAATTCTTGTTAAAACTTCAAATGATTTTTTAAGTAGAAAAATCAATTCTTGAAGATTATGTAAAAGGATTTTTAAATATTTTGAAAGATTCCCAAAATTGTAAAAAATAATCTGAAAGGTTTTAAGGCAATTTCGATAAATTTTAGTAGTTAATAAAACTTTAGGAATAATTCGAATAATTTTAAAAGATATTTGGAAGTTTTGAAAATTTTTTAAAATAATTAAATATTTGGAAAGGTATCAAAAAATTTAAATCATTATGTATATTTTTTAAAATTTCAAAATAAAATTTTGAAGCTTTTTAAGGCTATTGAATGTTAGCAACAAAATTTTCCTAAAGTTCTTGGAAAAACTTTAAATTATTTTTCATGTTAAAAAATGAATTTTTAGAGATTATTTCAAAGGATTTTGAAACATTTTGAAAAGATTTCCAAATTGTTAAAAGCAAATCTAGAGGGATTCAAAGAGATTTTTTAATTATTATATATTGTTTTTAATGTAAGGAATAATTCAAATCGTTTTAAAAGATATTTAGAAGTTTTCAAAAATTTCAAAATAATTAAATACATATTTAAAAAGGTTTCGAAAAATTTTAATCAATATGTACATTTTTGAAAATTTCAAAATAAAATGTAGAAGTTGTTCGGGGATATTGAAGGTTAGTAAAAAGTTTTCTTGGGATTCTTGGGAAAACTTTAAATGATATTTCATGTTGAAAAATTCATTTTTAGAGATAATGTAAAAGGATTTTAAAACATTTCCTGAATTTGATATAAAAAATTTGGAAACATTTTTAAGTGGAAAAATTAATTTGTAGAGATTATGTCAAATGATTTTTAAACATTTTGAAAGATTTTCGATATTCTGGAAAATAATCTGGAATGTTTTAAGGCCATTTCTTAAATTTGTATAGTTTTCTTGAAAGATGTTAGGAATAATTCAAATCATTTTAAAAGATATTTTGAAGTTTTAGAAAAATTTGAAAAATAATTGAATATTTGAGAAGGTTTCAAAAAGTTTAAATCAATAACTAGATTTTTGAAAATTTAAAAAGAACATTGAAAGTTGATAAAGAAATTAATTAAGATTCTTGGGAAAGTTTTAAATGATTTTTCATGTTGAAAAATTAATTTTCGAAGATTATTTAAAAGGATTTGTAAGCATTTTGGAAGATTTTCAATATTGTACAAAATAATCTGGAAGGTTTTAACGCAATTTTTTTCTAATTTTTAATAGTTTTATGAGAAATGTTGGGAATAATTCTAATAATTTTAGAAAATATTTGGAAGTCAAACAATTTTTTTTCAAATACTTAAATATTTGGAAAGTTTTCAAAAAATTGGAATCAATATGTAGATTTTTGAAGGCAATTTTGATGAATTTTAGTAGTTTTTGAAAAAAAACTTTATGAATAATTTGAATAATTTTAAAAGATTTCCGTTTCCAAAATTTTTCCAAATAATTAAATATTTCGAAAGGTATCACAAAATTTAAATCATGTATATTTTTGAAAACTTCAGAATAAAATGTTGAAGCTTTTTAAGGCTATTGAAAGTTAGCAACAAAAATTTCCTCAAGTTCTTGGAAAAACTTTAAATTATTTTTCATGTTAAAAAATTAATTATTAGGAATTATTTCAAAGGATTTCGAAAATTTTTGAAAAGATTTCCAAATTGTTAAAAGCAAATCTAGAAGGATTCAAAGTTATTTTTTTATTATAATATATTGATTTTAAATGTAAGAAATAATTCGAATCGTTTTAAAAGATTTTAGAAGTTTTGATAAAAATTAAAAATAATGAAATACATATTTAAGAAGGTATAAAAAAATTTTAATCAATATGTACATTTTTGAAAATTTCAAAATAAAATGTAGAAGTTGTTCAGGGATATTGAAAGTTAGTAAAAAGTTTTCTTAGCATTCTTGCGAAAACTTGAAATGATATTTCATGTTGGAAAATTTATTTTTAGACATAATGTAAAAGGATATCAAAACATTTTAAAAGATTTCCTAAATTTAATATAACAAATCTGGAAAAATTTACCACATTTTTCAAATGTTGAGAGTTTTTTAAGCAATGTTAGGAAAAATTGAATCATTTTAGAAAATATTTTGAAGCGTTGGACAAACTTCAAAAATATTTGAAAATTTGAACCGAATTCAAAAAACTTAAAGCAATATGTAGACTTTAAAAATTTCAAAATAAAATTTTGAAACTTTTTCGAGATATTAAAAGGTAATTCAAAATTTTACTCAAGATTCTTGAGAAAACTTTGAGTGATTGTTTATGCTAAAAACTAATTTTGAGAGATTATGGCAGATGATTATAAGACACTTTAAAAGATTTCTTAAATTGTAAAAAATAATCTGGAATGTTTTAAGGCCATTCTTTAATTTGTATAGTTTTTTGAAAAATGTTAGAAATAATTAAAATCATTTTAAAAAATATTTGGAAGTTTTAGAAAAATTTGAAAAATAATTTAATATTTGAGAAGGTTTCAAAAAGTTGAAATCAATAAGTAGATTTTTAAAGCTTTTTAAGGACATTAAAAGTTGATAAAGAAATTAAGATTCTTGGGAAAATTTTAAATTATTTTTCATGTTGGAAAATTAATTTTTTGAGATTTTGTAAAAGGATTTGTAAGGATTTTCAAAGTTGTTCAATATTTCAAAAAATAATCTGGAAGGTTCCAAGTTAATTTATTTAATTTTAAATGATTTTTCAAAATTTTAGGAATAATTCGATTCAGTTCAAAAGATATTTAGGAATTTTAATCTTTTAAAGATTTTCGAAAATTTAATAAATAATTTTTTAATTCTTTTCAAAACTTCACAAGACCTTAATATGTTGTAAATTGACTCAAATTTTTCCTACAAATTTGTAAAATCCTGTGAAATAAAAAATTTCGCGACAAATTTTCTAGATACTTTTTGGACATATTTGCAATCTTTATAATTTTTTTTTAATTCGCTCAAGAACCGTGGGAGCATTATATTTATGTAACCTTAAATGAAAACAAACTTGGGAAATGATTTTACGAGAGCTTAATATCTTTTAAATTGATTGGAATTTTTCCTAACATTTTGTAAGATCCTATGAAATACAAAAAAATATATAACCTTAAAAGCAAATAAACTTGAAAACTAAACATATATTTATTAATGAGGGTCACATGCTATCCTGATAAATAATTTCTTTAACATATAAACAATAATTGAAAAAACATAACTCACCATAAATTATAACATTATTTCTATCGCTTTTCGCCAGATCCAAGGCTTCAAAATTGTTTACCGTTTTGGGAGGTATTGCTAGCACACAGGACAAGAAGAATAAACTGAAAATCACTGTTGGAAACATATTTCTTGAATGATTTCAAATGTTTTTATTTCACGATACGATAACGTTACAAAAAAAGTGAAAGGTGGACTATTTTTGGCATTTAAAAGAGTGAAAATTCAAAAACTGGAAAAATGGTTAACGTGTCTGTACGCTATGAGGGATGGAAGCGAAATGTTGCCGTTATATCAACTATTGGTGGCATAAGTATGGCGATAGGGTGATGCACACCTGGCAACGACAGATGGACTGGCTTGGGGGAAAAGGAAAATACATTTATATACATATTTCTATAAGAACGAAACGGCAGTTAAAATGAGAATTTAAAAAATTTGAATTAATTAATTCTTATTAATTAATTCTTAAAACAAAAAATAACAATAACAATGACAAACACTTTCGTGACTGCCAATCAGAGTTGGGTAGTAACTTGATAAGTTACTTGAAAGTCACATTATTTGTAACTTTCAGGGTTACTTTGTTACTATTTTACAAATTTAGTTGTAACGTAACTTATTCATGATTTTTGCGTTAACTTGGAAATTTCATTTAATTTAATTTTTCTTGAATTCAACTGCGCTTGATTTCAAATTAATATCTTTTTTAGTGGGAGTTGTATCACATATTATATTTTTTGTTGAGAAACCATCACTTTTTATTGAAAATGTAATTCATTAGTTTAAAATTCATGTATTTTATTAAAAATTTAACTATTTTGGCATAAAATTTAATTTTTTTGGTTGAAAAGTAACTTTTTTGTGGAAAATTGATATTTTCGGTGTGGAAAGGCAAATTGCATGTTTTGTAGAAAATTCGTATTTTTGGCTTGAAAATTCAACACTTTATAGCAAACTCTTTTTCTCTCTTGGTTGAAAAACGGCTTATTCGCTTAAAAATTTATCTCTTTGGTTAAAAAAATCTCTTTTTTTGTTGTTGGAAATTTAACTATTTTTTCAGAAAATTAATCTGATTTGGTTGAGGATTCAGCTAATTTATTGGAAATTCATGTATTTTCTTAAAGATTCAACTATTTTGATAGGAAGTTCAATTAGTTGGTTGAAGAATAACGACTATTTTTCATGGAAATTCATATTTTCAGTTTGGAAATTCAACTCTTTTGTCGACAAGTATTGTTTTTAGTTTGAAAATTCATCGCTTTTGGTAAAGAAAAATGTTTGTTGGTGATCCAGCTATTTTGTTGAAAATTCGTCTTTTCTGATTGGAAATTCAACTGCTTGGTTGTAAATTGAACTAGATTGTTAAAAATTCAATTGTTTGGTTGAAGATTCATAATTTCTGTTGAAAATTCATTTTTCGGATGAAGCTTGGACTATTTTGTTTCAAATCCGTTTTTCTTCTATAAAATTCGAATATTTTGGTTGAACATTTTTTGTTAGAAATTCAACTGTTTTGTTGAAAATTCGTTTTTTTGTTGTTGAAAAGTTAACCATTCAGTTCAAAGATGAACTTATCTGTTAAAAATTGAGTTGTTTGTTAAAAGATTAATTATTTTTGTGGAAAATTCGTTTTTTGGTTGAGAATGTAACTACTTTGTTTCAAATTCGTTTTTTGGGGGGAATGAAATTCAGATATTTCGGTTAAAAATTAAGCTATTTGTTTGAAAATTAACTTTTTAAACAAAAATTCTCTGGAATTTACTTCCTATAATAACAAAGTTGATACTGCCATTGTGAAAACTATTATGATTTTTTAAAAGTTTCTATTGTCCATATTTTTCTGCTTCAATCGCCAAATCTTCTAATTTATAGAAAATCTTCAATTTCGTTATGTGACCACTAAACATACCATTTCTAAAAAAAAACTTAAAGCGCACAATTGAAATTAAAACAATTATAGCTATGTAACTAAAAATGTCAATTTCTCAAATCGTAAAACTTTATAAATTGCATACAAAGTTCCAATTTTCTGAAGGAAAAACGTGAAGATTTTCCGAGAGAGATGAAAACAAAGGTTGGGATAATTAGGAGTAAGTGGGAGGAGTGGTTCTGTAGATAACCTGTAAAAATGTTGTTTAACACAAAGTTTTTTGCAGAGCCTAAAATAAAAATTCAAAACCGCACGCTCCTTACTATCAGGGTATAAATTCTTAAAAAAGTGAATCGCACTGATGTTTATTTATTATTTGTTCATAACAAAAAGTCCACAGAAAAGTTGAAAATTTGAGAAAAACAGCAACTTTCTAGCATTACTCTAAGAAAAGATATCTATTAAAAATAATACATTGTTCAAACAAATACTTCCAACCCAAAATTAATTTTTACCTCACTCTTTTTTGTTACAATTTTGTTGAAAATAATTTTTTAATTATATAAATACTCTACTCGTTTGGGGTGATTCAATGGACAAAAAAAGAGCTTAAAGCCCTTGATGTCACCACACGTAATATCATGCATATATGCATAAAAGTTTGCATAACAATTCGTCACTTCCGCGACTATATACATTTCACGCCGTCAAGGCGGACGCGGACTTCTCAATCTCCAGTGTCTTCATAACCGAATTGTTTTAAGTACAGCTTACATCGTTGCGAATGGCAGAGATCCTCTCCTATAGATGGTCATGAACAATAAGATGATTGGCGAAGGAGCGTTCCTTTACATAACCGCGGAGCAAGCGGCCGAGATCCTTGGCCTGAATTTTAAGATCAGAAGTGTGGAAAGTGCATTACTGCATCTAGATGCTTCACGTCTAAAAGCCGAAGTAAAGGAAGCAGAGGTTGGAAAATTTCACCAACAGCTACTCGACAAGCATATGTACGGAAAATTTTACAGAAATGTAGAAGAACAGTCCTTGTCGAAGGAGCAAAATTTTGCTTTCCTCAAATCTTCAGGACTCAATTCAGGTACAGAGGATTTTATTTCCGCATGCCAGGACGGTGTCATTTCCACCGTAGCATACCATAACCGCATTTTATGTCGAGAAGTTCCCAGTGATAGGTGCAGAGCGTGTTAGGCACACGCTGAGTACCTAGAACACGTACTATCGAGGTGTCCGACCCACGCAGGAACGACGTATATCTATAGACATAATGCGGCCTTAAGAGTACTTTATTACCACCTTTGTCGCTCTCACATTGTTGGTCGCCACCCTGCCCTGCCGAAAGCTCCAAGGGATATAGAGTCAATTGTCCGAAACGAGCAGTGTCAAATTTTCTGGAACTACGATTTTCGGGCAGCAGTCTCCGTTGTGCACTCGAGGCCTGACATTGTTCTCCAAGACTTCAAGAAACGAACTATATTCGTGATCGAATTCTCGGCTCCTTCCGAATACAACATCACTGCAAAGGAGAAAGAAAAAGAGGAGAGGTATCAAGACCTTAAAAGAGAGCTGCAACGACTGTACCCAAAATATTCGGTGCGAGTAATTGTCCTTGTGATAGGTGCTCTCGGATGTGTGAAACTATCACAGTTTCCTAACCTTAAAGCCATACCGGCGTGCCAAAAATATGCCAAGGCACTTGCGAGATAGATGCAAAAAACTGTCATTCTTGGTTCGTGGTTCTACTGGGGGCTATTGACATTGTTTAGATGGCAGTTCTCGTAGTGGGACTCTGCGGTGGTTGTTTAACTCTTTTTTCTAATTATATATATGTATATAATATTATATAAAAGATTAATTGGTTCGAGACGATTAGATTGACCTACAATCTTAATACATTTTAATAAAGATTAGGGAAGTTATGGTAATTTATATATTTTTCTAGTCGATTTTTATATCAAAAATTTTCTCATTCTCATAATTTAAAGTTGATGCGAGAATAGCAAAGTTATGTTGATTCAAGACGAATAGATTGACCCATAGCATTGATACATATTATTGAAGATGAAGGAAGCTATGGAATCTAATCACTATTCAGTAAGAAAATTACCTGAGGTTCTCAAGATGTAATAAGATTCAGGACACATGTCTCTGAAAAGAGTCCTTTTTCGGTTAGGTTATATTTATTCACATAACACCGGTCGACACGATTTTCGGGTCTGGCTTCTGCGTGTGAAATTTCGGTTTCTCCTATGTTACAAATAAAGGAAAAAATAATTTTTCTGATTGAAGTTTTCTTTTGTATATACTAGAGCAATTTTTCGAATTTTCAAGAAAAATGACTGATTTTTATATATTTTTTTTATTATTTTTTTTTTAAATTGCGATTAACAAAGTTTTTTTCTGAACATCAAAGTCTTTTCAAGTCAAGAATTGTGATGGAAAATATCATATAAATGTAAAATAACAAGATATCAAGTTCAAAAATAAATATTTTTTTATGTTTGTATGGGCTTTCTCGTATTAAACCCCAAATCTAATCTCCCATCATATTCTCACTATACTGCCCTTGATAACGTCGTTCAAAGTCCCCCACATATTGGTGAAAACTTTTTCCTTGCTCCTCTAAGTAGGCACCCATATTGTCTTTAAATTGATCCACGTGAGAATGTAGCATATGAAGTTTACGGGACATTCTGCAGCCCATAATTTTAAACTTTCAAACATAGTTAAAATAGGCTATATAAGCTTCGCAAAGCTTCAAGTTTGTTGCCAAAGCAGATTTTTTGCTTTTTGCTTCAATAAATTCACCACGAATAAAACAGAATGAATCAACATCCTGTTTACACTGTCTTCATGCTATTTTCTAACTTAGTAGTACATAAGGGCGGTTGTTACAGCTGCGCTAGACAAGTAAAAACTCACTACCCTGCCCTTCACAAATAATATGCAATTTCCTATCGGGATGATCAAAGTGCTACCTTTTGTAGCTCATAAAATCAATTAAAATCTTTAAAACTTACTCATCGACGCAAATCAGACAAAAGCAAACTTTAAAACCTGAAAATGGAAATTTAAGTGTTTTTTGATGTCTAGAATCAGAATCCAAGCATTACAACAGAAACCCAAAGTAAAATAAAATTTTTTCGACATGTTTATACCATTATTTATAAAATTCGAGAAAATCTTCTCAAATCCTTTAAAATGCTTCGAAATATGATAGAAGCATCCTTTAAAATTTCACAAAGACCTTCAAAATTTAATAAAAATTTTTTTAATCTCTTGAAAACTTTGCAACATAAGAAATCTTTCCAGTGTCTGAAATTGCGAGAAATCTAATAATATCTCTGCAAATTGCTTGAAATAACTTAAAATAATGAGGATATTCTGTAATCATCGAAACCCTATCGAATTTGTTCAAATGTCTTACAAAACGTTCAAAAACTACTTCACGCCATCAAGGGATAACAAATTTTGTTGTAAATTAATATTTTATAAAAAAGGGAATGGCCTTGTGGGGATTAGCAAAAGATAAAACAAAAGAAGCCTTGATAACCATAATAAATTTGCATTCAAATCTTTTTATTTAATTTTGATCCGACTACAGATTACAAAGAATATTATATCTTAGTTTATCTTTGTTCTATTGAATTAATGATACACATACTGTAGACTATCTTCATTGGAAACAACTTCTTTAAACCAACGTGGAAAGATTGGGTAACGTCTGCCCACAGGACATTCCTTCATTTCAGTTACGGTCATATAGTCAACTGCTCCGTTTATCATGTTTATTTTCATTCTCGAACGATGTCGATCTGCCTTATAAATTCCAAGAAGAATACCAGTATAATCCAGTATTGCAAAAACGACACCTTCGGATGTTGATAAAACAATATATTCTCGGGTTGGCAGGGTCACATATATATCCTTTTCTTCTCGCAATCTAATGGGTAAACCGGCAGGAATAACATATCTCCGGAATTCGAATTGCCGGTTCGGATTTTCCTGGGGAATAAGCCGAATGTATCCCAACTTTGCAAGTGCATATCCAAGTACTTCTTGAGGAAAAGGCCTGTCCGGAGAAGACCTAGACAGTCTGGCGGGAGAAGAACTAGGATTACGTTCGACATTGGGTTTCCGTTCACACTGTAGTGAATCGTACTTTGCATTAGCTTTAATAAAAGTTCTTGAGAAGATTGCAGGGCTTCTGCCTACTGGACAGTCCCTTATTTCATCTGGAGTCAAATTATCAACTGTACCGCTTATCATATTTATTTTTATTCGCGACTTATCTGTCCTATGAATTCCACGAAGAATCCCACTATCATCCAATATTGCAAAAATGTCATAATTGGATGTTGATAATACAATATATTCTTGGGTTGGCACGGGCACAAATGTGTTCATTTCTAGTCGAAATTTAATTGGCATACCAGCAGGAATAAAGTATCTTCGAAATTCAAATTTTTGGTTTGGATTTGTGCGAGGAATGAGCCGAACATATCCAAGTTCTTCTGTTTTACATCCAAATACTCGATCTGAAGGAAGCCTGCCCAGAGGAGAAATGGATCTGGCATGAAGTGGAGGCTCCTGAGGAGATGTCCGGTCAGGTGAATGTGGTCTGGCAGAAGAAGAACCAGGATTACGTTCGACGATGGGATTCCGTTCACACTGTAGTGAATCGTAATTTGCAGGAGCTTTAATAAAACTTTTCGAGATGATTGCTGGACTTTTGCCTACTACACAATCCCTTTTTTCATCTGGAGTCAAATTATCAACTTCGCCGCTTATCATATTTATTTTTATTCGCGAACTATATCTATCTTTCCTGTAAATTCCACGAAGAGTCCCACCATCATCCAATATTGCAAAAATCTCGTCATTGGATGCTGATAATACAATATATTCTCGGGATGGCACGGGCACATATCTATTTGGTTGTACTAGAAATTTAATTGGCAAACCGGTAGGTATAACGTATCTTCGAAATTCAAATTGCTGGTTTCCATTTGTGCGAGGAATAAGCCGAACATATCCAAGTTCTTCTGTTGTACATCCAAATACTCGATCTGAAGAAAATCTGCCTAGAGGAGAAATGGATCTGGCACGAAAAGGAACCTCCTCTGGAGGAATCCGGTCAGGCAAATGTTGTTGTCGAGCAGCTGAAGAAGATGAAGGGCCAGGATTACGTTGGCTGTAAGGTTTCTCGTCGGGCTGAGAACTGCATTCTGCAAAAAGAAGTAAAAGATTAATTTTTTTTCTTCAGCACACTTATGTCTAATATCTTTAGGCTGAATTCAACGTTTCTTTGCAGAAAGCATCTTTCTGATGCTTCAATACAAATTATGAGAAACTATTTTCAATTATAAAAATACCCCACCATATATTTTTCCTGTTAAATAAACATATATTTTTTTTAGAAGGCGAGTGCGTAAACGCTTTAATCACCTTAATGACAAACTATTTACTGCTATACGAAAATCTCCATAAAATAAACAGCATTTCATATTTCCAATTCTTTGGCAAATTTTTGCACTCAGTTTTCACTGTCAAATAACACTTGAGGGGCTGATAGCAAAAGCAGACTAAAAAAAGAGTGGGAGCAAAAGTGGGTTTATTATTTCTGATAGCAAGAACGAATTAGCCCAAGCGCTCCGATCAAAAACGAGTTGAAGATTTAACTCGTTTTCGCCCGTAGCGCGTGTACTTACCCATTTTTGCCCGCACTCAAATTTCGATTCGGTTCAACTTCAACCGTACTCTCTCAACGATGATACAGAAGAGTCAAAAAACGTTCTCAAAAATCGAATTTTTAATTTCGAAGAAAAAAATGTATACTCCTAAAGTACATCAATGTTGAATTGATGCCTGAAAAGTTAGATTGGAAAATTATATTATATTTAAAAAAATGAGTGATATTTATTTGAAAAATCCATTTCATTTTTAATGTCAATAAATTTTGCAAATTAATTATTAATACCATGGGGCCGTAGAAATAATTCGGCTCCAATTGCGTGGAATTGGAAAACCAAAATAAAAATAATTACAGGAATATTGTTACACGGGGATCGGCTGCGATTCGTCACATGATTCGCACTGAATCTTAACAGTTTATAGACAAAAAGAGTTTTTTCATTGAACTCATGCATGTTACTGAATTTTTTCATATTTCATAAACAGCTTTTGTGAGCCATTATCGACATCAGTTATTTATGTTGCAATAAATAAAGTTTTTCCTACGGAATCAACCAAAAATTACTCGGCAAGGACACCTAGTTATCATATATTCAGTCATAGTTAATAAGAATTGATGCTTATTTAAATAAACCTAATCAACAAATGCACTGTTGGGCTATTTTCCGACGAACTAGTTTGGTTCTTTCCACGTAATCAAATGTTTTTAACTTTGCTATTCTTCATGTTTGAAAAAATTAATTCAAACAAAAAAAATATCTTACACAAGAAAGAAAAAAAAGAATGAAAGATTGGGACTAGGTGAGAGAACTAGGTGTGCAAATGACTTGTATAAGTTTTGTTTTAAATTACAACAAGAAGTTTATTGCAAAACGTAAAAGGAAAATGTGGAATTGAACATATTTTGATGTCAGCGCCCCTCCACAGGGCTGATAAATAGTCGTATTCATGCATGTATTATATGAAATATAATAAGAATTACCGATGTAATATATTATTATATTTACCAATAGAACTAACGATGACCGCCAAAGTGAAAACTAAAGTACAGACCATCCTCATTTTCGCAAAGTAGAGAACAAACTGATTAATGCTTCAGTGAATAATTTGGTTATTAACTGTATCTAGGGTATATTCCATTGCATCATCAGAGTACAAATATATACACAAGTAGCCGTTATCTCACATATATGTGAAATAACGACTTTATCAGTGTCAAGATTGTCTCTCGCAAATAATGATATCATTTGACATTTTTCATTATGATCATTTTAATTAAGACATTCTCATCTCAAGTGGAAGGAATTAATTTTATGTAGTAATTGAGTGTCGCTAAACTCATCAACATTCGACGTTTTTCGACTCGCTGATTGAGGAGTAATGGTTTTTACTTCGGTTTCTGTCTGTCGTCGTTGTCTGTCAACACGACAGCTTTCGAAGAAATTATCTAATTACATTATCTGATTAAATTTCTGATTAGATTTTCATTTGTATGGGGATAGTATTTCAGGACAAATGTATGGAAATACTGTGTTTTTGAAAGTTAATTGAAATGCATTTATATAGCATGCAAGTATGTATATATATATATATATATCGACGCCTCCATTCAATACAAGTCTATATGCTGACAGCGCCGTCTATGAGACTATATGCGAAATGGGCCCTGTATGAGACTATATGAAATTTGTACCGAGTATGAGACTATCTGCATTTTTGACGATTTTGAGTTATTATTATTTTCTAACAGAGTGAACAATCCTGCATCGTTTGTTAAAATATTTTACAATTCTGTAAAGTATTAAAGGAATAAAAAGGAATATATAAATTAGTCTTTTTATTTAACTTTGCGTGCATTATGGATCTATAGCATGCCAGACATTCCGAAGCAAGGGCGACAAAATGAAAGAAATTAAAAATATGCGAAATAATGTAAATATCCTACAAACAGTACATTTTTTCAAAACACAACACAGGAAATTCCATTTATATGATCTTATTCAAAAGTCACAGTCGAAATAATACAATTATCGATGGAATTATACTTTATTATTATTAAATAAGAGGTATGGTTTTTTAATGCAGTGGTGGCAACCCTGTATGTTGTATCCACACCAAGGATACTATGTGACATTTGGAGGTTATATATAATAACATAACCTCGAATATAAGCTTTTTGCTTTTAATTCATTTCCTACGGCTTTCAAGTAATTTGCATACAGGAAAGTTATTAAAAAAACATCCATATACTTCAAACATCAACTTCACTTATTTATATATTTAAAATGTATTCATTTTAGTTAGTTATTGTTAAAATTATACCCATTCTGAGAAAAGTCATCTACTTATTATTAACTTTTTATTGATTTCAATATCGTTCATTGAAAGAATTTGTGGGGCAATATTGAGATTAGAAGTTGAGTAAACATAAGCAACAATTTTCATTATTTTAGAGTGCATCCGTGACTTTTTTTTAAACATTTCAAACTTCAAACAGCTCTCCTGAAAAGTTGCTAGAATGCAGATAGTCTCATACTCGGTACAAATTTCATATAGTCTTATACACGGCCCATTTCGCATATAGTCTCATAGACGGCGCTGTCAGCATATAGACTTGTATTTAATGGAGGCATCGATATATATATATATATATATATATATATATATATTTATTTATTTATTTATTTATCCCAGCGGCTCTCGCATATGTTCAATTACTTAATCATTTCACAGTGAATTTTCATAGAGATTTTCTGGTGTATGGCCTTGTTTACCTGTATGTTATGGAACAAATAGTGGTATCTGAAAAATAATGTCGACATACGCTCACAGTTTAAACAAAGGTTCTAGAAAACAGATCGTTATTCCTATAAACTTTATCTCTTGCGAGGCTTCATTATTGCACAAATTAAAATTATGAATTCATGTGATATCTTCCATCGATTTTTTTTCATAACGATACCCGACCCGACGTTAATCTCGGCTGCCCTCAAAAGTAACGTAGCCGTTGGTTAATCACAGATTTTACGTTCATTCTAGGTTTTGCGTTTTTTTAAATTACAATAATGAATCAAAAATAATTGAAAACGGCTGTGAATTCGATCTCGAGTGTTTCCACTTTGTTTGTATTTATAATTATATGGTGCTCATTTCACAAGCACTTTGCTTCCCGTTAGCAAATGTATTTGCTTCCTCATAGAGAAAGCATTAGTAATTTTTTCCAATAATAGACAAACCAAAGTCTTCATTTTTATCAATTTAAAAAAAGAAATTTACAAAATATACAAAACAATACAAAAAAAAATTTAATACAAAGACAAGTCAGACTAATCAAATTTTGTATTCGAAATGATTCTTTTTCGAGCTGCAAAGGGGAAGGGAAAAGTTCTGTCGTACGCTATCCCTTTTCCAGCTTTATGATTTCATTGCAAAAATTGACAACATTACTCTATTTGAGAATTTCTGTTTAAAGAGTCTTTTCTATTCATGCGTCAATTTTGAATTATGTCCATGAAAAAAGTTTTTCTGTTTGAAACAGATGATTCAAATATTATAAATGAGCATAACTTCCTTAATCTTGGACCAAGTGTATTAATATTATAGATCAATCGATTTCCCTCGAATCAACGAATCTTTTCCGTTCATGCATCAATATTTAATTATGTCAGCGAAAAAAGTTTTACTATAAAAAATCGTGTTTTCAAATATTATGCATTACCATAGCTCCCTTACTCTTCAATAAAATATATCAATGCTATGGTTCAATTTTCATTCAAATATTGTCAATTGATAGAGATAAAATTTCATCTGAAAATAATGAATACTTAAATGGTACAGTTGAAGAAATTGTTGTTTAAACAACAAAAACAAGGAATTCTCAACTAAAAAGAGGAATTATCAAATAAAATGATGGATCTTCAACCAAACAAAATCAGTTTTGAACTAGAAAATATCAATAATTAACCAAACATGAGATAGGTAAATTTTAAGTTAAAATAAATAATTTTCAACTAAGAAAAAACAATTTCCAAACAGATAGTTACATTTTGGCCTATATTAAGAGATGAATTTTAATATAAAATGATGAATCTTCAACCAAGAAAGTAAATTTTCAACTAAAAAATATAAATTTCCAATAAAAAATGAAATAGTTGAATTTTCAGTTGGAAAAAAAATTAATGATAAATTTGTCCAATTTTCAACCAAAAAATGACTTTTTGATTAATAGATTTAGCATTCAACCAAGTAGTTGATCTTTCAACTGAATACTTAAATTTTTCAACTAAGAAAGATAATTTTTCAACTAAAAACAGAATAGTTGAATTTTCAGATAAAAGAATTAATGTTCAATCAAACAAGGAAACGACTTTTTAACAAACTTGATAAATTTTTAGCCAAAAAATTAATTTTCAAGTAAAGTGATGAATCTTTATCCACGAAAATTATATACTAACCAAAAAGTGGAACTTTCAACTAAAAAATGTAAATTTCCAACCACGAAATGGAATAATTAAATTTTCAGTTAAGAAGAAAAATTAATTTTCTACGAAAAAAAAAACGAAATTTCAACAAAATACTTAATTTTTTAACCATATGAAGAGATCGATTTGAAATAATTTTATGATTGTGAATTCTCTTTCGTTAAAGCTCTTTCGGATTCAATAAACACATTCTCATCACGTATCTCGCGCTTCGCACTCGAATCACATTTGACCAATATGCGAATTTTTCTATATTATGTTCAACTTTAATATATTAAATGTATACTATATTAATGTCTATATCTTGGTTCCGGGCTGCTCATTCAGATATAGCAAAATAAAGTACAAATTTTATTTTTCACTGTTACTTATCTAATATTCGTTCCTTATTTGCCATTAATGTCTAATAGCTTTTACAATAATTCAACTTGTTTATTTGTAATGTTATTTTTCACGATTAAATCAAAAACTATACGTTTTAAAAGAAGGTGGATCAAAGCAAATTTGTAGGTATAATTTAGACGAACAAATTATGACTTCAGCTTAAGACCGATTTTAAAAATAAAAACTAGAGTACGCATCTTTTCAAATCTTACGAATTGAAAACTGTAATTTTCCCCTCGTGTTTTTTTTAGAATATTTACAAAACATGATTTTTTGCAAATATTGTTTCTCAATGCGTAACTGCTGAAGTGGACAAAACAAAATAAAGCAAATGTATTTTATTATTTGTTCTTTATTTCACAATATTTTTTTTATTCATTATACAGAGTGTGTATAAACAAATTTGTTTTAGATAAATAAAGAGGTTTCCTTTTTACCTACTTTTGTTGTTGCATAGTTCCAGTGGAAAATGAAGTTTTCAATAACATTTTTCATAATTAAAAAATTAACTATCTTTCAAAAGTATAGCTTAAACCAAATTCCTAGATTTTCTTGAAATGAAAAATTTCGTAAGTCACGATTTTTTCGTGTCTTGCTTGGTTTTGCCCGGAAACAGAATTACTTATTTTAATAACATTTTTTACGAATAAGACAAAAACCATACTTGTTATCAAAAATCTTTTTCTATAAAATTGGTAGATTTTCTCGAAATGAATAATTTTTTACATTATTATTTCATCTTATAAATAAATGTATAGTTTTGATTCGAAAAGTTGTCATGATAATCTTGTAGGGCATGCAAAAAGAAACAATTTTCTTTCTTCGACTTTTTTCGTATCGTGCGCTGTTAGGCTGAAAATGTTAATTTTCGTTTCTTGTTTCGAATTTTGAAAATGATGTCACTCTGAAAATTTTAATCTTATCGAAAAATGTCATTCGAAATAAATTGTTCCAATTTTTTAGTTCTAAACGGCCGTACGTATAATTTCCGAATTTCGAGAAAAATGGTTTAAAAAATTTCGAAAATTCTCTAACTTTTTGAACTTCCGTGCAATCAGATCTTTTGATTTAATTTTGACCCGACTTCGCATTACAAAGAATATTATATCTTAGTTTATCTTTTTTCTATTTAATTAATGATACACATACTGTAGACTATCTTTATTGGAAGCAACTTCTTTAAACCAACGTGGAAAGATTGGGTAATTTCTGCCTACAGGACATTCCTTCATTTCAGTTGCGGTCATATAGTCAACTTCACCGGTTATCATGTTTATTTTTATTCTCGAATGATGTCGATCTGCCTTATATATTCCAAGAAGAATTCCTGTATAGTCCAGTATTGCAAAAACGACACCTTCGGATGTTGATAAAACCATATATTCTCGGGTTGGCAGGGGCACGTATATATCCCTTTCTTCTCGCAATCTAATTGGCAAACCAGCAGGAATAACATATCTCCGGAATTCGAATTGCCGGTTCGGATTTTCCTGGGGAATAAGCCGAATATATCCCAATTTTGCAAGTGCATATCCAAGTACTTCTTGAGGAAAAGGCCTGCCCGGAGAAGACCTAGACTGTCTGGCGGGAGAAGAACTAGGATTACGTTCGACATTGGGATTCCGTTCACACTGTAGTGAATCGTAATTTGCATAAGCTTTAATAAAACTTCTTGAGAAGATTGCAGGACTTCTGCCTACTGAACAGTCCCTTCTTTCATCTGGAGTCAAATTATCAACTACACCGCTTATCATATTTATTTTCATTCGCGAATGTTTTCGATCTGTCCCATAAATTCCACGAAGAATCCCACTATCATCCAATATTGCAAAAATGTCATCATTGGATGTTGATAATACAATATATTCTTGGGTTGGCACGGGCACATATCTATTCATTTCTTGTCGAAATTCAATTGGCATACCGGCAGGAATAATGTATCTTCGAAATTCAAATTGCTGGTTTGGATTTGTGCGAGGAATGAGCCGAACATATCCAAGTTCTTCTGTTTTACATCCAAATACTCGATCTGAAGGAAGCCTGCCCAGAGGAGAAATGGATCTGGCATGAAGTGGAGGCGCCTGAGGAGATGTCCGGTCAGGTGAATGTTGTCTGGCAGAAGAAGAACCAGGATTATGTTCGACATTGGGATTCTGTTCACACTGTAGTGAATCGTAATTTACAGAAGCTTTAATAAAACTTTTTGAGAAGATTGCTGGAGTTTTGCCTACTGGACAGTCCCTTCTTTCATCTGGAGTCAAATTATCAATTGCACCGCTTATCATATTTATTTTTATTCGCAACTTATATGTACTATAAATTCCACGAAGAATCCCACTATTATCCAATATTGCAAAAATTTCATCATTGGATGTTGATAATACAATATATTCTTGGGTTGGAACGGGCACATATCTATTTTTTTCCACTCGAAATCTAATTGGCATACCAGCAGGAATAACGTATCTTCGAAATTCAAATGGCTGGTTTCGATTTGTGCAAGGAATGAGCCGAACATATCCAAGTTCTTCTGTTGTACATCCAAATACTCGATCTGAAGAAAGCCTGCCCAGAGGAGAAATGGATCTGGCATGACCTGGAGGCTCCTGAAGAGATGTCCAGTCAGGTGAATGTTGTCTCGCAGAAGAAAAACCAAGATTACGTTCGCCACTAGGACTCCTGCTAGCAAGAGACCTGGACCTGCCACGAGAAGGAGCCTCCTCTGGAGAAATTCGGCTACGCAAATTTTGTTGGCGAGCCACAGAAGAAGAAGAAGGGCCAGGATTACGTTTACTATGAGGTTTCTCGTCGGGCTGAGAACTGCATTCTGCAAGAAGAAATAAAAGATTCATTTTTTTTGTTCAGCACATTTATCTCTAATATATATTTTAGCTGAATTCAACGTTTCTTTGCAGAAAGCATCTTTCTGATGCTTCAATAAAAATTATGAGAAATAATTTTCAATTATAAGAACTTCCCACCGTACGCTCTTCTTGTCAAATAAACATATATTTTTTGTAAAAGACGAGTGCATAAACGCTTCAATAACCCTAATGATAATAAACGATTTTCTGCTATACGGAAACCTCCATAAAAGAAACAGCTTTTAATATATCCAATTCTTTAGCTTTTTTACTCAGTTTTCACTGTTAAATAACACTAAACAAACAATCATTCCAACTGAGCCAAATGAAGCATTAATTGCACGTGTTTCAAAATTCTATAAAGAAGAGTTGAGCGTCAAAAATTTCAGGTTCAAAATTATTAAAGCTCACTGTGTTTGAATTTAACTCAACTCATTGTTTTACTTATGGGATTTATTCTGAATTCTCTAAAATTATTCTGGAATTCTTATGAGAATTACAGACATATTATTATACTTACCAATAGAATTAACGATGACCGCCAAAGTGATAACAAAAGCACAGACCACCCTTATTTTCGCAAAGAAGAGAACAAACTGATCAATACTTCAGTGAATAATTCGGTTATTAACTGTATCTAAGGAATATTCCATTGCATCATCAGAGTACAAATATATACATAAGTAGCCGTTATTTCACATATATGTGAAATAACGACTTCATCAGTGTCAAGATTGTCTCACGCAAATAATGAAATCATTCTTCGTTTCTTATTATGATCATTTTAATTAAGACATTCTCATCTCTAATGGAAGGTATTGGTTCTATGTGAAAATTGAGTGTCGCCAAATTCATCGTGATTTGACGTTTTTCGACTCACCGATTGAGGAGTAATGGTTTTTACTTCGGTTTTTGTCTGTCCTCGTTGTTTATCAACACGACAACTTTCGGAGAAATTATCTGATCATATTTCTGATTAGATTTTCATTTGTGTTGCCCCCTTCCCATTTCTTCCCTGCCACCAAATACTTTTACGACCTGTTTGAGAGCCCAAAGAATATGTGTGCATAATTTGGTGCCGATTGGTCAAAAACTATGGATTTGCATAAGCATCGTACGTTTTAGGCCACTTGCTTTTATGTATTATATAATATCATAATACATATATACACATACAATAATCCCCTTTCATATTAAAATCATTGTAAATAACTTTATTGCAATTTATAAATCCATTTTTAAGGAAATTGATAATTTTTTCTTCCTTGTTTTATATTTCTTGACATTTTTAAGAATTCGAATTTCCGGTAGGAAATGTTTTGGTGGGTTTAAAATTGAACTATTCGCTTGCAAATTCAACTATTTCAAGAAAAAATTAGCTATTTTGTTGGAAATTCCTATGTCACAATTAAAAATTCAACTCTTTGTTCATAAGTCCAACTGTTTGGTGAAAAATACAACATTACTTTTTTCAGGTTTTACTATCTGCTTGAAAATGCATTATTATGTTAAAAAGTAATTTCTTCGCGGTAAGCCTAATAGTATATTATGCACCAAGGGCGAAAAAAGGGACATTATTGACATGAGTGTATCATTCCAGTGCCAGTCGGAGGAACCGACTTTAAGTGCCACTTCTCAAGTTCGTAGGTATGTAATGGCCATGTATATCTATGACGTCATACTTTTTGACTTCATAGACCGTAAAAACAATAAGAGTGAAAAAATTAGTCTCAAGTGGTTCTCAAATCACTGGTGGGAACCCAGAATCGTTTTTTTTTGCACTGAAAATAACAGCATGAGGTTATCCTTCTCATAAATAGCTCGTGAAAAAAATAATACCGTCAAAAAAGAAATCTCCAGTTTTTACAGTGTAAATATACAAATGGCTATTATATGACTATAAGCTGGCAAGGGGGATTTCAGGTTCGCTCCACAGGCCTGATGGATAGCCGTATTGATGCATGTATTATATGAAATATAATAAGAATTACAGATATATTATATTATTATATTTACCAATAGAATTAATGATGACCACCAAAGTGAAAACAAAAGTACAGACCATCCTCATTTTCGCAAAGTAGAGAACAAACTGATCAATACTTCAGTGAATAATTCGGTTATTAACTGTATCTAAGGAATATTCCATTGCATCATCAGAGTACAAGTATATACATAAGTAGCCGTTATCTTACAGATATGTGAAATAACGACTTTATCAGTGTCAAGATTGTCTCTCGCAAATAATGATATCATTTGACATTTTTCATTATGATAATTTCGATCATGACATTCTCATCCCAAATGCAAGGAATTGGTATTATGTAAAAATTGAGTGTCGCCAAATTGATCAAAATTCGACGTTTTTCGACTCATTGATTGAGCAGTAATCGTTGTTACTTCGGGGTCTGTCTGTCGTCGTTGTCTGTCAACACGACAACTTTTGAAGAAATTATCTGATCAAATTTCTGAATAAATTTTCATTTGTATTGAGATAATATTTCCATACAAATGTATGAAAATACTGCGTTCTTGAAGGTGAATATAAATGTATTCATATAGTGTGCAGGTATATATCTACATTTTTGTATATTCCTAGCTGCTTTCGCATATGTTCAATTACTTATTTATTTAACAATAAAATTTCACAGAGATTTTCTGGTCTATTTACTTGTATACCTGTATGTTTCAATTGTCGAAACCATGGCAGTACTAATAAGCTGGTTCTCACGATTGAATAGTTGGTCCATAAAGCTGAGCGCTCCAAAATTCCGCAATTGCGGACAAACCGGCGGTGTTTGTTGTTTTTGCCATGTGACAAAAGTACATACATAATACACAGCTCGAGACTTTTCAGGAAATTGATTTATAGGTTAGGGACGACAGTCGGAAAATAGAATGAAGTTGGCTGCGCACGATACACGAGCACACTCGAGGCAGCACGAACCCACCCGAAGTAGCACGAAGCAGTTTGCACTTTATTTACTTTTTTCACTGTGCCTATCACTTTTTCCACTGTGTCCATTTACTTTCTCCACTGCATTCGTCCACTTTTTTCACTGTTGCCCGGAAAGGCCGGCACTGCGCATGCGCCACGTCATCGACCCAAAATCGGTCAATTTTTACACCAAAAACAGGTGGAAAAACTGGCACTTTTTCACGAATTATAGAAAAATAAATTTGTCCAATTTTCAACAAAAAAATGACTTTTTGATTAATAGATTCAACATTCAACCAAGAAGTTGATTTTTCAACTAAATAATCGAAATTTTCAACTAAGAAAGATAATTTTTCTACTAAAAACAGAATAGTTGAATTTTCAAATAAAAGAATTAATGTTCAACCAAACAAGGAAACGACTTTTTAACAAACTTGTTAAATTTTTAACAACAACAAAAAATGAATTTTCAAGTAAAGTGATGAATCTTCATCCACGAAAATTAATTCTTAACCAAATAGTGGAATTTTCAACTAAAAAATATCAATTTCCAACCACAAATAGAATAATTGAATTTTTAGTTAGAAAAAATTAATTTTCTACACAAAAAAAAACGAAATTTCAACAAAATAGTTACATTTTTAAACATATCAAGGGATGAATAAAATAAATAAAATGATGAGTCGTCAATCGAAAAAATAAATTGTTGCCAAATAGTTAAGCTTTCAAATAAAAAAGATAAATTTTCAACCAAAGAGTTGAATTTTCAACTAAAAAAAATTCCAGCTAAAAATTGAATAGTTAAATTCTGAGTTGAAGAAATTAATTTCTAATTGAAGAAAATAATTTGCAACAAAATAGTTTAATTTTCAACTGAAGAAGCGATGAATTGAAAAAATTAATCTTCAACCAAGAAACAAATGTGTAACCAAATAGCTGAATTTTCACAAGAAAAAAAGATAAATTTTCAATCAAAAATGGAATAGTCAAATTTTCAACAACAAAAAAATTAATTTGAACTAAAAAAATTGATTTTCCACATAGTAGTTAAATTTTAAACAACAAAAATTTTCAAAGAAGTTTTCAACTTTCAACTGAGTAATGTAATTTTCAACCTAAAAAGATAAATTTTCAATCAAAATTCAAATAGTTGAATTTTCAGTTCAAAATAATTAATTTTCGAATGAAAAATGAATTCGCAACTAAGTAGTTACATTTTGAACCGAAAAATGACTTTGTAATTCGAGGGTTCAACTTTCGAATAAGTATATTTGAATTTTCAACGAAATATTTAGAATTTCAACTAAGAAATTTAAATTTTTCTTGAAAATGGAATACTTGATTCTACAATTAAAAGAATTATTCGTCAAGCAAACAAAGAGACGAATTTTTATCAAAACAGTTAAATTTTTAACCAAAGAGATGAATTTTCAAATGAAGTTATGAGTCTTGAACCAAGAAAATGAATTTTCACCGAATAGTTAAATTTTCAACCAAATGCATAATTATGTTATAGCCTAGTTATGTTAATTCAAGACGAAACGATCGACCCATAGCATTGATTAATTGTATTGAAGAGTAAGGAATCTATGGAATCTGATCACTATTCAGTAAGAAAATGACCTGAGGTTCTCAAGATGTAATAAGATTGAAAATATATGTCTCTACAAAGAGTCCTTTTTTCGATCAGGTTATATTTTTCTATATAATGAATCATCTGATAAGCATTATTCAAAAAATTCGAGAAAATCTTGTCAAATCCTTTAAAATCCCTCGAAATATGATAGAATCATCCTTTAAAACTTGACAAAGTCCTTTAAAATTCAATTAAAATTTTTTAAATCTCTCAAAAACTTTGAAACATGAGAAATCTTTTCAATGTCTGAGATCACGAGAAATCATAAAAAATCGTTGGAAAACGCTTAAAATAACTTAAAATAATTAGGATATTCTGTAATAATCGAAACCCTATCAAATTTGTTGAAATGTTTCATAAAACGTTCAAAAACTACATCACACTATCAGGGGATAACAAATTTTCTTGTAAATTAATCTTTCCAGTTGAAAATGCAACTATTAAATTTTCCATTGAAAATTCATCTTTTTTGTTTGAAAATTCAATTAACTGACTGGAAATTAAACTACTTTGTTGAAACTTCATTCTGTTGGTTGCAGTTAAAACTATTTTGTTGAAAATTCTTTTTTTTTTTGTTGGAAATTAATTTTTGTAAGTTTTAAATTGAACTTCTAGGTTTAAAGTTCAACAACGTTGTCAAAACTTTATTTTATTGGTTTAAGATTGAACTCTTTCATGAAAATTAGTATTCTTGTGGTTGAAAATTGATTTTTTCACTAAAAATTTAAGTATTTTATTCCTGTCCTAAAATTGATCATATTGTTTAGGTGTGCTTGATCCTAATGCTATTTGTTCATGTGATGAACAAATGATATAAAAAATGATTTAAATAATGAATTATAAATTTAAAAAATTATGTGTATATCACAAGGCAGAGAAGAAGTCTTTCGTAATCTTTCGTACATTGTACTTTCAGAATTTTCCAGTTCTTTGTTTATAAAATTAATAAATGATATCGAATGACACTTTTTTATGATCCACTACACATTGTCGATAAAAGAAAGTAATTTGTTGTCAAAATATTACCTTCAAAGCGTATACTTGATAATGATAATATAATTTTATTTGATACTATAATTTTGTTATAACAAATAATATTACTTATGAATCATTTTTCGCTTGCACATACTCCTGCTTATTGAATCCAAAAGATAATAAAAATCGGAAAGTTGTTTACCAGATGATAGACGAAAACGAAAAAAATCAACATTTGTTCATTATTTTCATTGATTTAAAATTTTGTAATAATGGGGATAATGAGATAATTGACCGTTGCCACCAGAGCTGCACATGATAATAAGCTCAAATCTTGTAATTTTAATTCCAACTTTCATTCCTTATAATATATTTCTATCTTTACACCCAATTCTGAGAAAGGTCAGTTTATTTCCATTCAAAAAATAATAACTGTTTTTTCATAAAAAGAGCACGAATATTTTAATTAAGATTAAATTTTATTAGTGGATACAATAATAAGATTGCCGTAGTAATTTTTTCTTTAATTGAAATAATAAAATGAAATTCCCAGAAATAACTCTAAATCCCTTGAAATCTTTGAAAAAAAAAATTCATATGAAATTGGTAAATCATTTGAAAGCCCTAATATAATTCAAATTAAACTCATTCATAAAATTTTCCTGAAGAAAAAATTTAAATCGCTAGAAATCTTTGAAACCGATTAAAATCTTTGGAGATTTGAGAAAATCCTTGAATCTTTGTAAAATTCCCATAAATACCTCAAAATTCCTTGAAATATTTGGAAATACTACAAAATTCTTTGAAATCCCTTGACATTTTGTATGTCTCTTGAAATCCTTCAGAATCCCTTAGAATCCCTCGAAATATTTGGAAAAAGTACAAATTCATTTTTAAGAATAAATCATTTGAAAGCCCTAAATTATAATTCATATTAAACTTATTCATTAATTTTCCAGGAAAAGAAAACTTTTAAATCCCTAGAAATCTTTGAAATCCCTTAAAATCTCTGGAAATTTAATAAGATCCTTGAATCTTTGTAAAATTTCCTGAAATACCTCAAAATCCCTTGAAATCTTTAGAAATCGTACCAAATTCTTTGAAATCCTTTGACATTTTGTGTATTTTTTGGAATCCTTTAGAATCCTTTTGAAGTCCTTGAAATCCTTGAAAAAAGTAAAAATCCATTTGAAAAATAAAAATTCATTAAAAAATAACAAATCATTTGAAAACTGTAAAATATAATTCAAATTAAATTTATTCGTTAATTTTTCATGAAAAAAAAAACGTTTAAATCCCTAGAAATCCTAGAAATCCCTCAAAATCTTTGGAAACTCAATAAGAGCCTTGAATTTTTTCAAATTCCCTGAAATACCTCCAAATCCCTTGAAATCTGTAGAAATCCGATAAAATCCATTTGAAAAAAGAATAAATCATTTGAAAGCCCTAGAATGTAATTCAAATCAAACTTAATCATTAATTCTTCCTGAAAAGACCGTTTAAATGCCTAAAAATCTTTGAAATCACTTTGAAATTCTTGGAGATTTAATAAAATCCTTGAATCTTCATAGAATTCCCTGGAATTCCTTAAAATCCCTTGAAACATTTGAAAAAATGTAAAAATCCGTTTAAGAAGAATGAATCATTTGAAAGCCCTAAAAAATAAATAAAATTCAGTCATTAATTTTTCCTGAGGAAAAACCATTTGAATCCCTGAAAAATCTTTAAAATCCCCTGAAATCCTTGGAGAGTTAATGAAATCTTTGAATCTTTATAAAATTCCCAGAAATACCTCTAAATCCCTTGAAGTCTTCGGAAATCCTACAAAATTCTTTGAAATCCCTGAAAATTTTGTATATATTTTGGAATCCTTCAGAATCCCTCAGAATAACTTGAAATTTGTGGAAAAACTAAAAATTCATATAAAAAGACAAATTCATTTGAAAGCTCTAGAATATAATTCAAATTAAACTTAATCATTGATTTTTCATGAAAAAAAACATTTAAATCGGTAAAATCTTTTAAATCCCTCAAAATCTTTGGAAATTTTATAAGATCCTTGAATCTTTGTAAAATTCTCTGAAATATCTCAAAATCCCTTGAAATCTTTGAAAATCCTATAACATTTTTTGAAATCCCTAGACATTTTGCATATCTCTTGAAATCCTTTAGAATCCCTCAGAATCCCTCACAATTTTAGGAAAAAGTGAAAATCCATTCAAAAAGAACAAATCATTCGAAAGCCCTAGAATGTAATTCAAATCAAACTTAATCATTAATTTTATCTGAAAAAAAAACCGAATAAATTCCTAGAAATCTTTGAAATCCCTTTGAAATCCTTGGAGATTCAATAAAATCCTTTAATCTTTGTAAAATTCCCTGAAATTCCTCAAAATCCCTTAAAATCTTTAGAAATCCTACAAAATTCTTTTAAATCCCTTGATATTTTTTATAATTCTTGGAATCCTTTAGAATCCCTTAGAATCCCTTGAAATCTTTGGGAAAAGTAAAAATTCATTTAAAAAGAGTAAATCATTTGAAAGCTCTAGAATATAATTCAAATTAAACTTATTCATTAATTTTCCATGAAAAAAGCCGTTTATATCTCCAGAAATCTTTGGAATCCCTTTGAATTCCTTGGAGGGTTCATAAAATCCTTGAATTTTTATAAATTAACCAGAAATACCTGAAAATCCCTTGAAATCTTTGGAAATCCTACAATATTCTTTGAAATCCATTGACATTTTGTATATTTTTTGGAATCCTTTAGAATCCCTTACAATCCCTCCCAATCTTTGGAAAAAGTGAAATTCCATTTAAAAAGGATAAATTATTGGAAAGCCCTAGAATATAATTCAAACAAGACTTAATCATTAATTTTCCATGGGAAAGAAATCGTATAAATCCTTAGAAATCTTTGAAATCCCTTAAAGTCCTTGGAGAGTTAATAAAATCCTCGAATCTTTATCAAATTCCCAGAAATACCTCAAAATGCTTTGAAATCTTGAAAATCCTACAAAACGCTTTGAAATCCCTTGACATTTTATGTATTTCTTGCAATCCTTTAGAGTCCCTTGTAATCTTTGGGAAAAGTACAAATTCATTTAAAAATAACAAATCATTTGAAAGCCCTAGAATAATACTCAAATTTAACTTATCCATTGATTTTCCCTGGAAAAAGCGTGTAAATCCCTAGAAATCTTTGAAATCCTTTAAAATCCTTTGAGAGTTAATAAAATCCTTCAATCTTTGTAAAATTCCCTGGTATTCCCTAAAATCCCTTGAAACCTTTGGAAAAATGTAAAAATCAGTTTAAAAAGAACAAATCATTTGAAAGCCCTACAATATGAATAAAATAAAACTTAATCATTAATTTTTCCTGAGAAAACCCCGTCTAAATCCTTAGAAATTTTTGAAATTCCTTGAAATCCTTGTTGAGTTAAAAAACCCTTTAATCTTCATAAGATTCTCAGATATGCCTCAAAATCCCTTGAAATCTTTGGAAATCCTAGAAAATTCTTTGAAAATCCCTGACATTCTGCACATCTCTTGAAGTCCTTTAGAATCCCTTAGAATCCCTCGCAATCTTTGGAAAAAGTGAAAATCCGTTTAAGAAGAATAAATCATTTGAAAGCCCTAGAATGTATTTTTAAAAAAAACTTAATCAATAATTTTCCCTGAAAAAAAAACCGTCTGAATCCCTAAAATTCTTTGAAATCCTTTAAAATCTTTGCAGATTTAATAAGATCCTTGAATCTTTGTAAAGTTCCCAGAAATACCTCAAAATCCGTTCCAATCTCTGAAAATCCTATAAAATTCTTTGAAATTCCTTGACATTTTGTATATCTCTTGAAATTCTTCAGAATCCCTTAGAAGCTCTGGAAATCTTTGAAAAAAGTAAAAATCCATTTAAAAAGTTGAAATTCATTTAAAAAGAATAAATCATTTGAAAGCTCTAGATTATAATTTAATACGGTAATACAGAAACGAGAAAAGTGAATTTTCAGATATTGAAAAGCGTTCATAAATACACATATTAGAACCTTCCGAACGAATCAGAGTGATATCATTTTCTGATTGGCTCGCGCGACCTTTCGCATTGTTTACTTCAGTTCGAACTTCTCTGCATCGAAAACAGACGTTCCTTAATTGTTGTTTAAAGGAAGATCGCATACTTTTGAAAACTCTAAAATGAGGTCTACTAGAGCAACTCGAAAAGCAGAAAATAAGAAAGAAATTGATAATAAGAAACGAATAGGAAGGAAGGAGAAAGATCAGAAAAAGAAAGTGGAGGAAAAGAAAAAACCAGTGGTAAAGGAGCGGAAGGAGAAGGATCCGGAAAAGAAGAAACTGAGGCAGAAGAAGAAAGCAACTTCAGAGAAGACAGTGATGCCAAAAAAAGAAAATTTCACTTTTTATTTGAAAAAAATTCTCAAAATGCTTCAGCCCCACACCACTATATCCCGGGAGGCCTTGAAAGACGTGAATGATTTGATGAATAATATTTTTCATCTTATCGTCTCTGAAGCTTCCAAATTTACAAAAGACGAAAACTGCAGTACGCTCGTTCATCCAAAAATTGAAATGGCAGTGAAAACTCTTTTTTCTGGTCTGCTGAAAAAACACGCGATTATGGAAGGCACTAAGGCGATTATGAAATATAACAGAGAAATCAAGCAATAAATTTCTTTAGTTGCTTCATTAGATTGAAGTATTTTTTGTTTTTCTGATTTTTTTCTTCTCTTTTATACCAAGTAGGTTCGAATTTTATTTTACATTTTGGAAAAATCGGCCCTTTTCAGGGCCACTAATTTTCTAAACGTGGAAACTACTTCTGCTTCATCAATAATTAGAGTGATAATTTTATTATTCTCGGAATGGGATCCCTTATATTTATCAGGTTTGTTTACATTCATATGACTCGTCATTGATGTGATTATATCCTTTTCACTTTTACAAATTCGTTTTATATTTATATTTGAAAATTTGTAATTATTAATAATTCAGGGTAGCTGTGGGTCAGAGTAAACCTAGAAATCAGGAAAAAGGCAGGGAATAATTTTGATGGTAATTTTCTTTGTCTACTGGTCAAAAATCAATATTTTTTATAGTAATTTTCCTTAAGATGTGAAAAAAATCAATATTAAAAAAATATTTATTCTAGACCAGTAGACAGATAAAATTAACATCATAATTATTTAATATATTTATCTCGTCGACAACCGTAACATCAATAATTTACAATTTTCTTTTCGAAAACTAAATTTCACAGGTATAAGGAATTGCGTCGTAAGTCAACTTGTAGGGATTGTGTAGAAATTAATCTCGTCTCTCCATAGGTTAGTAAGTAAGAGCATCAGACTGGGAATCTGGAAGACCTGGGTTCGGATCCCAGCGGAGCTTGAGAGCAATTTTTTCACAACTTGAAAAAAATCAGTATAAGAAAATATGGATATTAGACTAGTAGGCAAATAAAATTAATATCAACATTATTTAATAAATTTTTTTTAATATGTTAAAAGATTAAAATTCTTATTTTTGAATATTAATGATCAGGGAAAATTAAAAATTGGTCAGGGAAAAGTTAGAGAATTTCTAAAATGAATTTTTTTTTTTTAGGTATTTGCCTTGTATTTATATTTCTTTTTTTTTCAGTTGCTTCCTCCTGACGATTATATTCTTAGTTACAAATTTTGCTATCTTGTTGCAATTTCCTTTTGTCCTTTTGGATTAAAAACTCATCATTTTTCTTTTCAAAAATTCAACTGCCTTCTGAAAAATGCAATTATTTTTTTGAAAATGCAACTATTTTTAATTGTAGTATAATATTTGTTATTAAAAATTCGACCATTTAGTTGGAAGAGACCTATTTTGTTTAAAAACTCTACTACGTATATTGCTCAAAATCAAAATATTTCGTTAAAAAGTCATCTTTTTGGTCAAAAAATAAACTGTTTTTTTATTGAAAAATTCAACCATTATGTTGAAAGATCAAAATTTATTTAAAATTTAATTATTTTGTTGAAAATTCAAGTATTTTGTAAATTGTCATTTTGGTCGAAAATTAAACATTTTCATTAAACATTCGTCTATTTGGATAGAAAATACATCTTTTTTTCTTGAAAATTCAATCGTTTTCTGAAAAATTCAATTATTTGTTGAAAAATGAAAATATTTTTAATTGTAGTTTAATCTTTTTATTTGAAAATTAGAACATTTGGTTTGAAGATAAATATTTTGTTTAAAAATCCCAATATTTTGTTGAAAATTTAACTATTTCATTGAAATTTCAATTATTTTTTCAAAAAGGTCATCATGTTTTATCAAAAATTGAATTTTTTGTTGAAAATTCGTTTACTTCTATCCAAAATTTGTCCTTTTTCATAGAAAATTCATTTTTTCCTTGAAAATCAATTGTTTTCTGGAAATTCAATTATTTATTTGAATATGCAACTGTAGTAGTAGTAGTAGTAGTTTAATCTATTTTATTTAAGAATTAGACAATTTGGTTGAAAAACCCATATTTTCTTTAAAAAGTCCATTATCTTACTAATTTAATTATTTTGTTGAAAATTCAAGTATTTGGTTAAAGTCATCCCTTTTGGTAAAAAATTAACGGTTTCGTTGAAGGTTCATGCATTCGGACCGGAAATTCGTCCTTTTGGATTGAAAATTCATATTTTTTTCTTGAAAATTCAATTTTCTTTTGAAAAATTCAATTATTTTTTTGGAAAATGCAACTATTTTTAATTGTATTTTGATCTTTTTCATTTGAAAATTCGACCATTCAGTTGAGAGATCACTATTTTGTTTGAAAATCACAGTATTTTGTTTGAAATTTAGTTATTTTGATGAAAATTCAAGTGTTTTGCAAAAAGTTATCATTTTTGGTCGAAATTTGAATTTTTTCGTTGAACATTCGTCTATTTGTATTGAAAATTCGTCCTTCTTATAGAAAATTCAGCTTTTTTCTAGAAAATAAATTTTCTTATAAAAAATTCAATTATTTGTTTGAAAATGCTACTATGTTTAGTACCTCCCCGCCTCCGGCAAGCTATTGGAAATTCTAAACTTTTGGGCATAGTCATTCCAAATATTTGGGCGATGTGACAGTTCTTTATTATGCACTTGTAATTAGTGAATTACTTCTTTGTTATGCTTAAAAATTCTTTCCAAAAAAACCATTGAAAAATTTTGTTGAAAAAATTACTTGCAAAACGGAAGAAAATCGATATAACCCATATTTTTTAATTTTAAAATGATTCAAAAAAAATTTGAAGTCATATTTCACTTTATTTTAATGTCTCGCAACATTGAAACGATTTCTAAACATAAAATTTCAATAACTAAAGATGAAGATATGAAAGCAATTGATGTTTCATTAAAATTAATTTATATAATTAAATTTTAATGTGAAAATACAACAAAATAAGAATTCTTAGCATGATTGAGATATTGTGTTTATTGATCAAAAATAAGAATAAAATACAAACCCGGGGTGTGAAAAATAAATTCGATAGAATCTGATGCTGATAATAATTTATTCAATTATTTTTACGATGAAGAATAATAATAAATATTAACAATAATTCATTATCCATTAAAAATCGTAACACTTATTGTAATTAATATGAATAGTAAAATACCATGTTTTTTTTAAGGTTTTACTTCCAATATAACTAAGATGTATTTAAATACTATGATAAATTGCACACAATGTAACATTACACAGTTCGGTTAAAATAAGAAAAGGTCATAATTAGTTTGTGGAAACATCAGAAGTCGTCATATGTCCTTGGTTCAATCGCCACTCTTTTTACCCTCATGAATTCCTTTGCTTGGCTCTGAAAAGAAAGCAATAATTAATTTTTTCAAATATTCATACATTATACAAAATACAATCAATGAAATTACAACTAAAATTGAGATATGAAATGCGTATAAAATAGTCAACAAACTTACAGTGCCTTAACGTTGTCACAAGTTTTAGCCATAGACTGTGAAATAGCATCCTGCTGATTTATAGTCGGACTTTTGTTTAGGCATTTTCTCAATCCATTGTCAATTTGTGTTTTCCATTTCCGGAGATTCGTATTTGACATACACTTATCTCTAGTAAGATCATCGTAGGCTTGTTTTTCATTTTTTCCATTTTTTATTTGTGTTTTTGCTGTATCCGCTACATCAACCATTATAGTACACCCAGTATCTTGCAGATCATGTATAACATAAGTCAGGGGCATCCATACAGCTTTTTTTTCATGGGTACTCTGACATTCTGTTTCCGCTGCTTTATAATCTATATGATAAATACTACTAAATATATCTTGGATGGGTTCCTGATAACTCACTTCAGCAGCTTCCGATTGCAAGAAACCTTAAAATTTTGAAATGCATATTTTATATATAATAAACTTTTGATTCTCTATTAAAAAGAAAGTAACTACATTTTTATCAAGTTTTGTAAACATTAACTTATCACAACCTATTGATTCGTTAGGTCAATTCGAAAGGCGCCTTTGGGAGAGTTTGTAAAACATACACTCAGGACACTATTCTAATATATAATTTAATTTTGAGGCTGGATTAATCAAAACGTAATTTTTGTTTCAAATAATGCAAAAAAACAATTGGGATATACAGGAGGTATTATAAATGAATAGATAAATAGATGTATATGTATATAATGATTTTTTTCAGTTGTTAGCTAGATCATTGTATATTTTTCCAACGAACATGTAGAAATTGTTTGACGAGCCTGGAAAGCTCACCCTGAAAGAGTTGTACAAGGACTGAGATGTCTTACTAGATAAAGATTCTGCAAAAATTTTGATAGGTATGAAAACATTATTATTAACAGAGTTTGAGAACGCTCTTATCAGTATTTTGACACTGAATGTCGATTTTAACATTCACGAGGCCATTTGCAGGGTGGTTTGTTTTTTAACCAGGAATTCAACCAAATTTTATATGAAAAATCTATCTTATCACTTGAAATATCTCAAATTTTATATCGTTTGATGATATAATGCAATTTAAAATAATCTTTCTATCTTTTCTCTTTTTTGAAAAATTATTTACGAATCCAAAATAAGTTCGATTCCGACTTGTTATTTTAATGTTAAGTTCAGTTATTAACTTTTTAAATTATATTTCAGAGAGCTAAATTCGAAGTTTGATAATTACATTTTTAATTGTATTATTTAAAAGAAAATTGTTTGAAAGTGAAATTTTTAAATTTTGATGTATAACTAAAAATTGAACACTTATTGGTTTAGAAAAAATTTAAGTAATTTTAAGAGGTGCTTAAAATTATTCGGGAAATTGTGAAAGCTTTCATAAGAATAGCAACTTTTTCTTAAGATTCCTAGCAAAATTCAAAATGATTTTTTATTTAAAAAATTAATTTTAGGAGAATATTCAAAAAGATTAATTATTTCATAGTAAGTGTGACATCTCATAGTATACGCTATATTGTTTTTCCTTCTTACTTAGAACATTTTCTTTTAATTTTAGCTATCCTCCTGATGAATCAAAATGGGCTTTAGCGAAAAATATAGTGCAGGAATTTCTCACCTTGAAGGATAAAACCAGTGAATTAGGATGCGTGAGTTCGATTGTTTTTTATAGTTTCTAAGCGGCGATACTTTATTTTGGGTAGTTACAGGTCAGGGAATTCCAGAAAGTCAGGGATTGTTAAGGAAAACCTGACACAGTCAGGAGATTTTCGATAAATTGAAACTTAAGTTAATTTCATTACTTTGTTGAAAATTTGACAGTTTTGCTAAAAAATCATTCCTTTTGTTAGAAAATTCAACTGTTTTGTTGAAGATTTGTCTTTTTGGGTTGAGAATTTGTCTATTTTGGTAAGAATTGTATCTTTTTGTTTAAAAATCACAAATCTTGGCTGAAAATTAATCCGTTTTGGTTGATGGTTCAACTATTTTGTAGAAAATCCCACATTTTTTGTTGAATTCAACAGCTTTTGGTAGGAAATCGAAATCTCTTGTGGATGAAATATCAACCGTTACACTTCTTGTTAAGAATTCGTCTTTTTTTATTGGAAATTGAACTACCTAATTGGAAATGGAACTACTTTATTAAAATTTTGTTGTTCATGATTCGTCATTTTGGTTGCAAAATTTGTTTGTTTTTATCAAAATTTAACTATTCATTTAAACATTTTTTGCTAATAAATCTATTTTTTATCTGAAAATTTAACTATTCAACGTTTAGTTGAAAACTTATCTTCTTTAGTTAAAAATTCAACTTTCTGGTTGAAAAATCTTTTTCTGTGGAAAACCCTTATTCTTCTTGGTGACTATTTCACCAAGAAGTAGATTCTTGGATAAAAATTCATCTTCATGTCTAAGAGTGATTAGTTTTTTCATTGAAAAATTAAATTATTTGATTGAAACTTTGTTTTTAACTTCATTGAAAATTCATCTGTGTGGTTGAAAATTTAAATATTTCACTAAAAATGTATTCTATTTCGATGAAAATGTATTTTTCCACTAAAAATTTAAGTATTCCATTTTAAGTTAAAAATTCATTTCTTTGGTTGAAAATAGAATAATTTTGTTGAAAATTCGTTTTTGTTTTGGTAGAAAGTTTCAATATTCTATTTTTATTTGAATTTTCTTTTTCTTAGTTAAAAATTCATGTATTTCATTGAAAAATTGTCTTTTTTGTTAGAAAATTCACCTTTTTGATTGAAAATTTCACTATTTGGTCGAGAATTGATTTTTTTGTTGAAGATTCATCAGTTTAGTCAAAAATTAAACTATTTTGCTAAAAATGAGATTTTTAAATTGAGAAAATCTATTGTCTTAACTGAAAGAGGAACTATTCCATTTTCTATCGAAAATTTATCTTTTTTGATAGAAATTCAGAATTCCTGGTCAAAAATTCATCTGCTTGGTTGAAAATTTACTTCTATATTGAAAATTTAAGTATTATATTTTTGGTTAACAATTGAACTTTTTTTCAATTTATTCTCGTTTTTGTTACAAATTGATCTTTTTTGTTAAAAACTCATGTATTTTTGGTAGAAAATCCATCCTTTGACTAAATATCTCACTATTTGGTGAGAAATCAATTTTTCTTAGTCGTAGATTCATTACTTTAGTTAAGAAATCATTATTCGAACTGAAAATGTAACTATTGCATTTTTCATTGAAAAGTCCTCTTTTTTGTTTGAAAATTAGTCTGTTTTGTTTGAGAATTCAAATAGTTTCTTGAAAATTCGTATTTTCTGTTGAATGTAACTGTTTTTAATTTAAAATATTACACTCTTTGTTGAGAAATGATTTTTTTGATGATTTTGATGATTAATCATTTAGAACATTTAGAACAAAACATTACTCCACAAACTAATGTTGTTGATAACCCCGAATCTGAGAATGAAATTTAATTTCAACCTGTTGCTGTGAATAAACATACATATATTTATTATAGTGCATATTTTTTGTATTTCTCCATTTTTAAGAATCTTCTGTCAATTCATATTTATTTTTAAAATATTCATTTTGTCATTAAAAATTAGTCCATTTTAACTATTCAATTAGTGACTTTCCCCTATTTAATTAGTAAACACTGCAACGGCACGGACTACTAATTGCTTAGTGGAATTTTACTAATTTAATTAGTCGTCAATTTCCACTAATCAAATTAGCAGTCTTCTACTAATCGTTAGTGACCGACTTCTCTCTAATTGAATTAGTGGAATTCGACTACCAATTAGTGAAATTTCACTAATTGAGATTTAGAGAGAGTAGAACCGCGGGAAACCTGATAAGCGTATTTTGCCTTAATATTCTTTGAATTATTTCTACAAAGTTTTGTCTTTTTAATCATATCTTCCGTTAAAAAATTAACAGAAAAATGCAATATATTCGTGGAATAACTGCAATATCGTATAATTTTGTAAATAATAAAACCAGCGACTCTCTGAACCTGATTTAGTTAAATTAATTTAATTGTGAGTGAAATTACGGCTCTTATCTTGCCTTACTAATTAATTTAAATTACCTGTGGTTGTTAGTCAAGTTTAACTAATTGTTAATAAAAAATATGTACAGAAACATGAGTGAAAATTATATCATTAAGGCATTCGTTCAAACAAAGCTTTTCGGCTAGTCGCTTTTAAATAATTTAGGTTTTGAAAGGATAATACGATGTTGTTTTCATTCTTTTGTCAGGACTTTTTTAACATGATTGAGCCATTTTATCGAAAAAGTAAAAGAAGAATGCATAAAAATTACATTCATTTCTCGTTATTTTGCAACTAATAAGTTTTTTATGATTTGCGTAAATGTTAAAAGCAGTATACTATGATAATATGCCTAGGTAATATAAACCTTATCAAAAATTATTTTCTATTCTGCAGTCAAGTTATTAGCACCGAAAAATGATAAACGTGACGAATAATCTTATATTTATCTTTATTCTCAAGCCAATATTTTTTTCTTATTTGGATGAAGGGCAAAGGTAGTATATACGTATAGGTATGTATAATCATAATATATATTATGATTATAAATACCTATATGTAGTATGAACCTGATCAATCAAATTTTTATGGCCGCACACTCAAGTTTATGGTTCTCTACCACATTTTTGACATGTGGTTTCTACACTTTTTATGTGTAAATGCGTAGAACGTAAAATGCATTGCATACGAAATCAAAAGTAAATTTTTTAAATTAAATAATTTTGTTCATGTATACTCACCAAAAGAAAGTGCCATCGAAGCAAGTATTAGAAGCTTCATCTTCGATGTAATTAAAAATATACCAGAAAACTCAGAAAGTAAAATTTTTTTGTACAAAAGGTAATGTGTCTGCTTCTTGTGCACTATATCCATATACTGATGTCGGGTAATCTATACGAGCATAGTCTGTGAGTTTTGCGACATTCACCTTCAAAACGTGGACAAACTGAAAATTCATGAGGGTATTTTTAAATACCAATTTTTTTCAATTTTTCAATCTTTGAAATAAAAATATGAATATGAAAAATATTTTCTAAATTGTATTACCAATTAAGCTTGAATCAGAATTATCTGGAAGTTTCGCAAGTGTATTTTTTTGCTCTAAATAACAGAACTTTCAACCACTTAATTTCAATTCTTTTTGGAATGTATGGGAATTTTTCATCTACGATTTAATATAAAATGGCTTCAACACATTAAGCTTCTATACATGTGCTTTATTTTGATTTATTTTTATATTTGAAACTTCTTTCAAATAAAATTCTATGTATCCAATACATTTCTCCACTTTGGAAAATGGAAACAAATTAAACTTTGTTTTTATTGACAAATAAGGACATTATCTATTAAATTATGAAGTTTATTATTAACTTTCTGAATATAAATTATTATTGAAATTTCACTAAATACTGGTAAAATTCTACTACACCTCAAAAAAGTTTCTTCGGTTAAAATAATTGTTTTGAATCAAAGAAATATGTGCATTGTTATACAATCGAAGAAAAGTTTCTTTAATTTACAGAAATCTCTTGGTTACCTTTTTTATTTGAATTGAAGAAATAGTGTATTGTTCCAGCAAAAATATCTTTTTATATGAGAAAATATTTTCCTATATTTGACCAAAAATATATTTGAATAAATGAAATTTTTTGTAATACAAGGCTTTTATTTATCCTAATCGAAGTATTCATTCAGATTAACGATTTAAGAATTGTATAATTACAATCAGAAATTTTTTTGATGGAGATGAGGAAAGCTTAAAATACGTACCTTTTCAGCGTCTTCTTCCTAAACTGGATCAAGTTCCATGACCTGTAGGTACTTATATGCTAAGAAGTGACACGGAACTTTGTTGTTGACGAGTGTTTAAACACACAATGATCCATTTCTATTCTATTTTGATGATACTGCAACATACCGTTACTCTTTCAAAACAAGTATAATTTATTCGGAAAAAAATATAACCCATTACCTTGACATTAATTTTTTTGGAATGTCTCGCTTTCCCGAAATTCGAAATCAGTAGTCAAATATTTTTCACATGCTTGGCTAGTCGACCCAAATTTTCTGGATGACTACGGACTAGTCAATCTCCATTCCTCTAACCTGGATATTTCGGAGACGAATCAAGAGATGTTTTTCATTTTTCGATATGACTTTCAGGTTCTTTTTAAATTTATTACAAATTTTCAAATCCACATCTATCAGGCATACGGAAAATTTACGCTAAACAACGAATGCGCTAATTGGTTAAAAAAATGGGCTAAAAAAACGCACCTAGATATTTTCAAGACGAATGCAATGTTGTTGGTTTTCCGAGCCGACGCTTAAATTGTTTATAACAATTCCGGAAATATAAAAAATAATGTAATTATTCAGCAAATTATTTACACAAAAAAAATCCACACGTAGATATAGCTCTTAGTTTTTTTATAATTATATACAAAAGTTTCAAATCCATACCTGTCGCTAATTTCAATATCGTAATTTATCAGGGTTTCCTTGTTTTTCAGAACTTCCATTAAAACAATTGACAAATTACTTTATAATTCATAACGTAGTCGCAGTGAAATATTGCAACTTAAATGAATAATTAATTTTATATGCTAAAAATTTGTAAACTAAGAGTAATATAATCCTAATTTGCAAGTTTTGTGATTTCAACTACGCACCATGAAATGAAAGGACTTTTCTATAAAGAAATAATTTTCTTGGCTAACATTGATGAAATTAAATGACTTATTTCTGAATTTTTTTCCAATACTTCATTTGAATCAAAATAATATTTTTTGAATCAAAGAAATAGTAGCATATAAATTATTATAATAATAAAAAGAAGAAAGACGCCATCATTTAAAATCGAATAAATTTTTCATTTGTTTTAAAGCAAAAAAAGGTTTTAAAACGATTTCTTTAATGAAATGAAACGAATTCGAAATATTTTTTGTTTCGATATTAGAAAACTACTAATTTCTTAGTGAAAATGATATGAATTTATTTCGGGCTGTACGAGACTGTAACATTTTCAACAATACTGAAACAATGAGAAGGCAATATTGTGAAAAAGTGTTCGGCATTCCATTCTTAAACTTTGTAGGTCACAAATAACAGCAATCTTTGTTTTTTTGAAAATTTGACCCATATTTAGGTATTCCGCTGCTAATAACATTTTTTAAATTCCATGATTTTTTCTTGACCGATTTTTCATTTTCCTTGACCATTAGCATTAAAATACTACTAGCATTCCAGCCTTGTAATATCTTTAACTTAGGATCTCTTACAAACGAAATGAAACAATACTTCAAATACAAACAAAAATTTGCAATTTATGTATTTATTTTAAGAAAAAAAAAGACTTTTTTATTTAAAAAGATTATTTGGTAACAAAAAAATTGAATTTTCAACAAAATAAATACATTTTCAACAAAGTCATTGAAGTTTCAACTTGAAAGATGAATTCTCAAAAAAAAATTTAATAGTTGATATTAAAAAAAGAATTTCATCCGAAAAAATGAATTTCAATATCAAAAAAACGAAATTTCAAAACAAATAAAGATGTTTCGGTCATGAAAGAAAAAAATGTACACCTAAATGGTTAAAACTTCAAACCAAAATATGAGTTTTCTATGCAAAGATAGAATTTTCAACCAGAAAATATGAATTTTCAACACAATTGTTAAATTTTTGACTTGAGAGATAAACCTTCGTTCTAAAAAAAATTTTTCAACAAAGTTATTCAACTTTTACCTATCCAGTGTAATTTTTAATTGAAAGAGATCAGTACTTCAAGAAATAGTTAAACTTTTAACCAAAGAGACGAATTTTCAACTAAAAATATAAGAAGAAGAATTTTCAACCAAACAGTTGCATTTTTGTCCAAGAAAGATGAAATTTCTACTGGAAAAGATGAATTTTTTAATCAAAAAGACAAATTCAAAAATATATATAGACATTTTTATCCAAGAAAGATTTTATCCACGTTTTGAGATCCTCTGTACCCACAAAACAGTTTTGTACAAATGCGTTTCTATTTTTGTGTTTTCGGATGCATATGTGTGTGTACATCTGTATGTGAGCACGATGTCTTTTAAAAGAATCATTGTATTAGATTGGTCTTTTATGCACTATTGTTATGTCGAAAACTGAAATCCGAGTTTGTAAAGCAACTATTTTGGATGAAAATCAAGAAAATTAAAGCATTTTTAACATTTTTGAGGAAACTCTTTTTTATAAGATTTAAAAATTCTATGTACGGCTATTTGCAATACTCAGGCAGTCGAAAAATTCGAATGTTTAGTCGAATTTTTAAATTTCCTTGAAAAATCGAAGATTCAAATTTTTTGACCAACGGTTCTGGTTTCGACCACTAAAAAAATTAATCAGAAATCAAAATTCTATTCTGCGGTAAAATTGTGCAATATACAAAAAATATGAATTGATAAAAATTTCGCTTCAAAGAAAAATTTAGAAATTTGTTATGAGTAACTTTTTGATAGGACGCGTAGTTTTTGTTTTATTCATAAAAAACAACATTTAAAATATGAAAATGAAATATTTGTAAAAACGATACAAGCTACAAAGCAAATAAATACACAAAAGTTCTTTTTCTCAAAAATAGCTACAAATTTGTTGATAATCATTTTTTAATGGGATGCGTGGTTTTTTTTTTATTCGTAAAAAATAATATCAAAAATGAAAAATAAATTTTTTTGGAAAAACGACACAGGATCGAAAGAAATTAACATACAAAAGTCGTAGACCCGAAAAAGGTCTATGAATTCGTTATAATTCATTTTTTGAAAGCACGCGTAGTTTTTATATTAATCGTGAAAAATAACTTTATTAATACAAACACTAAATTTTTGGACAAGCGATACAAGCTACGAAACATGTGAATAGACAAAAGTTGTTAACCCAGATAATAGCTACTTTGTTGATCATCATTTTGTTATGGGACGCGTAGTTTTTCTTTTCATCGTAAACAATGAAATTAAAAATAAGAAAATAAGTTTTTCGGAAAAACGACGCATTAATGTACAATAGTTGTTCAACTAAAAAATATCTCAAAATTTGTTATTTATTATTTTTTAATAGGATGCGTATTTTTGCTTAAATCGTGAAAAATAACATTGGTTATAATAATAATTTTAATAATTATGAAAAAAGCAGAAAAAAAAATATTTACAACAAAAACTTTTTTCATAATTATAAAAATGTATGCCCAGAGCCGCATTTCTTAGTGCTTCTTATTTATTGTCCCAAAGTTTCAACTCGATGTGGCTATTCGTGTGAACATAAGTTTACAAATAAAAAAAGTGTCAGTGAGGTAGGAATCCGGTCACGTGACCCACTCGTCACATGGCGTTAACAATAATAATATAAAATGAAATGTTACATACTGCAACGTAACCTAGCCTAAAGTATAATAATTGGAAAAAAATTCAATAATGAAAAAAAGTTTGTTTAAACATTGTTTTTATCCCCTCCACGTTCACTCCTGCACGTTACGCCATGCAGCATATAGATATAGCATATAGATAATTGTAGAGCAATTTCCCCCCAAAAATGCGATTCTGATCAATGTCATAACTCGACAGAAATGCACCCCCAAAAATGTGATTCATTGCGAAGTCCCCCTTATTGTACAAACATTTCCCCCGACAAATGCGACGCATTCTCTACTAATAAATGTGCCACAGTCTCTAGTGAGCATAAAATAATACTGCGGCCAAAATTGGAAACACATTTTCATCATGATGTAGGGTTCATCTGTTTGGATGTGTGAGATGTCTGCGAGGAAGAAAATGTGTCGGCTGAATTGATTCATGCACATTTGCGACGTGTTTTGCCGAAAAGTGATTTGAAAATAAATTGCGTTCTTAAGTTTATCAGCCACCAAAAAAGAAAAAAGTCTAGGCTTGTCTAATCATTCGTTGATTATGCCGAATGCAAACCTAATAGTTGTAAGGCGAAGTTCAGGTTTACAGGTTCTGTTTTCAATAATGTCGTGCATATCCGTGTGAGCACAAGTGCTACTAAGAAATATTTTGTGTCGCATACATTTACTGATCCATTAACTTACCAGCTGCGTGTAGTAGAAAGATCTTCGGTAAAACAGCAACTGCTACACATGAGGCCTAAAACGTTACATGCACAGCAGATTGAGGAATTAGATTCTAAAATAGCAGAAGAGGGAAACTACCAGTCGGCGAAGTCTCTAGAAGTACTTCAGAAGGCTAGATCAGAGGAACTTGGAAAAAGCGATTTGGATGCAGACGACCGGGTTGACATTTTAAAACAGTTCACAACAATCAAACCCGAAAATCATTCTTTTATAAGACGGTATATCGTAAATCCGTTCGTACTATTATTATGCCTATTGCAGCAAATCAGCTTTTTAAAAAAGCTTTCATTGGAAGAGATTGTCTTGAAATTCGATTCTACAGGCTCAATAATTCGGAAACCGTCTCCGGGCTCTAATACGGTATATTTATACACTGGCGTTATTAAGGATTTTGGCAAACAAGTTCCAATCTTTCAAATGATCAGGAACTGCCATACGGGTAAGAATATTCGAGATTGTTTAATTTTCTGTAAAGAGCTTTGGATAGAAAATAAAATCAAGTGGCCTCGATTCAAAGCAGTAATCACGGATTGGTCATGGGCCAATATTAACGCTATAATGGAAGCTTGAAATAATACAGATATCATTTCGTATGCAATAGCTGCCTACGAACATGTGAACAGCAAAAAACAAAAATTCATTTTCATGTTGATTGTAACGTGTTACCCACACTTCATGAAAATTATTTCTTATTTTTTGTACAGAAAGCAAATTAAGGGTAAACGGAAAAAATCATTCTGGAGTGCATGGCGATACTCGCTCACTGTTCTGACTGGAAGGATCTCCAAAAAAAGGTAGAGTGTTTTTACGTAATTCTTCTATCAAAGAAAAAAACAAAACGAGTAATGGATGCTGAAATACAAGAAAAAGGAATAATTCCTTTTGAAGAAATTGACCATGAAAACGACGAGGATGACCTACATGAAAATGATGAGGAAACGTTTGCTTCCGGCACAAATACTCACTGCTTGAAGAGTCCTTTTTACACTGAATTTGAAAACGTTCATCAAAAAGTTCTACTTTTAATAGAAAATGATGATCAGACGGAAGCTGAAGACAGTGATTATCATTCAAAAGTTTTCTTCGAACATTTGCGGAAAAGTCTACTGCCGTATTGCTTTTTCTGAACTGCGATCCTTAGAGAAGATTCCAAGCACTACTCAAATGCGGACGTTGAAAATTATTATAAAATCTTCAAAGAGTCTACTTGCGAAGGATCTTCCAACATCAAAGTTGGGCGTGTAATAGCGCAACTTGAGAAAACCGTTAAAGCAGCATTGAAGGAGGTCGAGTTATTCCATTCCCACCGTGCAAAGGGAGCGCATCCAATACTAAAACAGCACACCAATGAACGCAAACGCAAACGCAAAAATGTGCCTGATGACCTTAACTCACAGGAGTGTTGGTCAAAGCGTAAAAAGGTCAAAGCTGTCTACAAAGATAGTCGTGCCCTCCAAAGAAAATGCCTAAAGTCTTTAACAGAAGCACAAATTGAAGAATGTTTCGATAGAAGGATGGAAGAAAAAGATCCATACCTAGCTTCAAGTGCCACTCACAATTATGTTGTTGCCTGCACCAACTGTGAACAAAATGAAGATATTTTTCTGTACGCTGAAGATTACAGAACCTTGTACGGCAATGAGTGGCTTTCCAATGGAGCCATATATTATTGTGCGACTATCGCTCTAAATCATTCACCTCGTAGCGTGGATTTTGCTTACCTAACTTGCGAGAGGACAACAAACATTCTGGTGAAGGCGCAACATACAAACACGACTTTCGAAGAAGTTAGAAAATTGTGGAGCGAAAAGCGATACCTGTTCATGCCCATACATGAAACTGGTAACCATTGGGTTTATATATACGCCGATGTCAAGCAAAAACGTTTCTACGTGCTGAATCCCAGTCCCAGAAAATCTGATGAGCTCCAGAAAGCTAGGTGGACTACGTGGGCTATTGATCAGACGGAATATCTGAAAAAGAATGATGGCCATAATTGCGGTGTGTTTGTATTACACTATATCAGATCAATTCTGAAGAGCACGTCTCTTCATATGCAGTCCTTGAATCCAAGTGAATTGCGCGTAGCTCTTTGCAAAGATTGTATAAGCAGAAAACTTAGCCTTCAGAATCGATGTCTCATTTGCGGTCGAGATGAGAATACAAGAAAAAAACATTGGGCAGTATGTGTTTCTTGTAATAGAAAAGTGCACAAGTCGTGCGCAAATTCTCATGAAGACGTATCTTCAAATAAGTGGCCAAAGTATAAGTGTCAGTTGTGTGTGTGAGATATAAAACTCACCCTCATATGCTTCTACTTCATACTAATTTAATCTTATACGCTTCTTCTGCACTTTTCTTATCACAAGTAATACAATGAGTCTAAAAATTTCGCCTTGTATCCTTTTTGGAATAGCAAATGAGACACCAATGTTCATCGCTAAGTGATTCCCTCAAACAGTCTGGGCGAAGAGATTCACGCAATCCTCTTCCAAGCACGGAAGCAATGACTAAGATGAAGTGAATTAGAAATACACCAAACTTATATAGATCCTCTGCTTCGGATATTGCATCTTACCTAATACCCAAGTTCTTTCGTATTAGTGCAAGATATGCCAAAATGCTTCAAAATTTTCTTTCTGACAAGATTTAGGTTGCGTCAGATTTTTGGTTGGGTTCAATATGTACAAGGTATTTGCTTGACATCAGCATATAGAAGAATTGTACAACAATGGACTTCTCTTCCAGCTATCTTCAATGAGCTTTGGAACCGTCGGTGTGTATATTTGGCCAGCATTAGCTGCAATGTTGAACCCCAATGTCACATTTTAGGTAACCAAGGTCGGTTTTGTACCATGTGAATCATTTAGAACAATATCAGATTGGTAATCTAAATGAGCATTGCTTTCCAAACGTTGCGGTTCAAAGTTCCGTAATATTCTATTATTTCGTTTTACATATAACTATTTCTGTTTCACTCAAAAACTCTTCACATCAAGCAGTTGCTGGGTTAACGAAAATGTATGTTCTTTCATATCGCCGATGAAGTACATTTCTATCAATATAGAATAATTTGATACAAACCTATTAATCCATACTTTAATTCGCAACTAAAACCGAATGTAGAAATTAAGTATAGTCAAGGAATGATTGACAGATGAAGATAGTTTTCTCACTCGGAAACATTGAAAGGGGAGCATGTGAATTGTTTTCAAGCTGTATGGCAATTCGGACGATATACTTTACATTCAAAAGACATCTCTCACGTCCAACATGACAACCCGGACGGCACAAAAGTTTCTCTAAACATTCATGAAATATTCAAGTGGAATTTTCGGAGAAGTCCAATAAATATTCCAGGAATGTCCACGGAAGTAGGTAAATGTCCACTTATAAGAGGAGATTCCGAATAAAGGTGCAGCGAATGTTCATAAATAACACTATGTATGTAATTATTGTATTTATCATAGGAATCTGTATTATCATAGGGGATGGTAAATATCGATCCGAAGAAAAATCTCTAATACAGAAAAAGTTTCCGTCATCACAGACTAGATGAAGATATAAATTAACATTTATTAAATTCAATTTATTCAGAAAAAATATCTCTTTTCTGAATAAATTGAATTTAATCTATTGTATTTATTACCCTCCTTAGCAAATTCATCTGATGAATGGACATTTACCGACTTCCGGAAATCCTTATGAAACTTTTTGTCAAATTCTTCACACCTTCCATCGGAATATTCCAGGAATTTTCAGGAATATTTTGTGCTATCCAGAAGCACGTGAAATTATAGTATGTAGTATATTGTATTTATTATTGTATTGTACTATATTATTTCACTATTTATTATTTTATATATGTATATATTTATTTATATTCTAGAAGATATATTTATTTTATTTCTTTATGGGACATTTAGTTCTATATATAAAAATAAATCTGCAATATTTTTCCATTAAACGAAACGTTTTTTTCATTTTTATACATGTGTCTACGTTTCATTTATAATAAAGTCAAAACTTTGAAATCTACATGCTGCATGTCATTTAGTTCTATTTTACCTCGAATGGTCCAAGTGCGCATTTTGAAAGTAGCCAACAAAATTATTTTTTGCTGAAGCAAGATTCAAGGAAACTAGGTTCTTAGTTTTAAAGATATCAATTCCTCCACTTAATTTTCTCATATTCTGAGGCCAAAAATATTTCTTTATTTCAAAGAAATGGCGCCCAAAGAAATGATTTCTTTAAATCAATGCACGAGTTTGTTGCTTTTAAACTGTGACAGTACATTTAAGTAAACAGCTTTTTTGTCTCAAATCAATAAAATCAAAGAAATGCATTTCGTTGGATCCAAAATTTTTTTTCTCAGTGTATGTACTACTTTGATATTGGCATGAATTTAATATTTTTCATTAAAAATGCAACATTTTGGTTGAAACTAATCTGTTCAAGTTGAGCATTAAGCTATTTGGTTGAAAATTGATATATGTTGTTACGAATTCGTTTTTTTTGTTAGAAAATTAATCTTCTCGGTTGAAAATGTATATAAGACAATGTAGAATACAAAATACATTTTCTTTGAGAAGTTTGGTTGAGAACTGAAATTTAAGATTCCTGCATGGTATGAGTCGTATATTATTTTTGTGACCAGTCACGGGGTGCAATACCAAAACTAATGAAGTTTCTGCAAAATGTACTTGTTTGAACATTATCCCTATTTTGTGATAAATTTGTAAAACATAAAATGCCATAAAAATATTCATTAATAACGCTTCAAATATTAATTTTACAACTTCTCTGTGAATTTATTGTATTCGTAGTTTCTTTTGAAACATTTCTAGCTTAAACACATCCTTCTATATCGTTCTTAGGAGCTGAGATGGCCTGTTCCTATATCAATCATTTTATAGGCTGAAATTACTAACATTTTTGAATTTTCTTTCCTACCATCAATTAAGAAAGCTTTTAGAGTGATATCTGATTTGTTCCAATCCGTTTCCATAATTTTTCACGTAGATATAACAATTGAATATCCACGAATCTTTCGAAATAATTTTTTTACTGACTGTCATTGAAAATATTATTGGTGCAGAATAAAATTCTTTGTAATGATGTTAGTCTTGTTTATTAGCGATGGCTAGCTTCTAAGTCGTGATTTTTTTTTCGCTGAGTTTTTCCCACTTTTGTAGAGGGCTCAACATTCCAACGGAATTTTCTATTCCTTCCAAGGGATTTCCAGGAAAGTCTCTCGCCTGTTTTCTGAATGAGTCATCATGTTTCAAAGGCAGCAATGATTTTTAATAGTTCTTGCGCTGTTTGTGCTTTTTTTAGAAATTTCTTAAAACATTTTTCACCACTAAAACAAAAACTATACGTCTCAAGAAGCAATTAGTCTTTAGGAGATAGATCTTTTTGAGATAAAAAATCTGGTCAACATTTTTTTCATATCTCGTATAGTTTTGCTAGAAAACGGAATATTTTATTACTTTAAAAGCATTCTTGTCCTTTCATTATAGGCTTCAAATCTTTGTGCCAAAGGTCAAACCATTAGGTTTCGTTCTAAGTGCGCTACCTCGCCAGCCTTTTTCTATCGATCTTGTAATTACTTTAATTCAATTATAGTTTCAATAAAGTTTTGTAAAGAAAAAAAGAAACGTGTAAGCATTTTTTTTTACATTTATTTCTCACATGTACACCATTTCTTAGTATTAGTATATAGAAAACACATCCTTAATGAGTATTCCTCATCCTCTGCCAAATTACAATTAAATTAGTAGTTGGCAATAAAATATTGAACAATCATCGTCTTAAAGAGTACAGTGAGAAATAGAAGTTGTAACTTTATTTTTTGGTTGTTCCGTTGCAGTTAAACAGCTTGAATTGATCCATGAAAGGTCTTACGAAGAAGTTGTCGTTTATTCTAAAACATAAAAAAGAATTTTTCTTTGAATGAAATTGCATTCTTCATTTTTTCCTAATATGTGGGCGTCCGCATGAAATGTAGCCACTTCCGGTTGCTTTCGAGACAAGAGTATAGTGCAAATAGATTCAATATGGGCCCTGGTATCACCCCCCACGCAAATCCGTAAATAATAACTCTCAAGAATCGAAGATAAAATTATCAAATTTCACATTTTAAAGCTTATCAAAAATATATAAAGTTTAAAATGAGACATCAATTTCATCTATCTGAAATTTCATCACAGTAAATCCCAAAAATATTATTTATCTGAAGATGGACAAAGACGCTGCAAACCGTTGAAAACTACAATTGTAGTTATCAATTGTTTGTAACATTCTTATCCAACTTTAGATGAATAATATTCCTGGGGTTTACTGTAATTATATTAAAAAATAAAAGATTCTTAACATTTTTACTTATAACTGCAAGAAGGGCAATCTTTACCTGGCGACGGCGGTTTATCCCAGCTTGGGGGGTACACACCCGGTTTTTTATCGGCTTCAGAACCGGCCATCTGAGAAAGTGCAATAATAAACACTAGAAAGAAGACAGTAATAATTCTTAGGGATTGCATGTTGAACGTTGAATGACTTCGAGATGTCTTTCATATCGCTTTATATATTGTCGAAAATCCCCCCCCCCCCAGCTTTTTCCCGGAGCTTCATAACCATGACAATCGTAAAATATCGTCAAAGTTGTTCAATGGAAGGGGACCAAGGATTTTTCCGTTATTCAGCCCATAATCTCAAGTATGGATAGATTTTATTATGCTTTATAACAGAATTTTTGTGACACATGTTTACGGTGATACACTACCAGCACAGACAAAACAGAAGATAAACTTGACATCCATTTCCGACGAAAGATTCTTTGCAACAAAAATTAACTTCCCAGGATAAACTTGACATAAATATCGGCTGAAACTTTCTCTTTTTTTCCATGACAAACGCATGTATTTTGAAAGACGCGACGTTGGCTGAGCAAACCTTTATCGGTTTAAACAATTTCCGGCAACCAATTTTATTCTTAGTTTATTCTGTGAAATAAAATGTAAACTATTTCTCCGCGTACATGTTTGCGAATGGAATAGTAGGAGTATTAAAAGCAAAAATTGTACAGATAATAAAGGTCAGAGGATCATTTGAATAATGCCATTATAATAAAGTATTGAAATCAAAATTTGATTGTAATTTCTCATTCGGCATTTTTCACTGCTCACTTGGAACAAAAAGAACATTAGTGGCTTGAAAATAAGAAGAACAATTGAATTTTTCATAATATTGACGTTGAACCGCGTTGTGCAAACTGTTTTTTTGTAATAGAATACGAATTATTCCATTGGTCAAAAATCGACACTTCCGATTTGTGATCAAAATTTCGGACAGGGGACAATGGTGGGGAGGCTCTGATATACTTTACCTAGATGACTTTGTATAATTTCATATTTCACATTCCACATTCCACTTTTCATTTTTCGCAATTCATTGTTTCTATTTCTCGGTGTACATCATAAATTGAGGCTTACTTCAATAAAAGTCAAGGATACGACGTTAATTTTTTTATCAAAGTAAATGACTTGTGAAAAATATGAAGTGAAATCTAAAATGTATCAATTTTTTTTTCGAACCCATTCTTCTCGAAAGCTATAAACAATATTTGGATGCATTCATTTTAGAACGAAAAATATCTTCAAGCACAATAAGCACATTGATAATAAAATCAAATTATTGGAAACAAATGTTTTTAAAAATATTTTTTTTAAATTATGAAGTACCCTTTTGATCATTCCCAAAACAATATATGTTATTATTTAGGATGTTATTATAATACCGAAAGTTCTGTAATGTTCTATAAAATATTATATATTTCTGTAATATAATAGGTAGAGAGGTTCACGGGGGTTGATTTGTCATGTAATGTTTGAAGATGTAACATTTGTATTAGTTTTAAGAACTGATATGAATATGAAAAAAATTTAATTTCAATGACCGCGAAAAATTTTTGGAATCCTGAAAAAGTAAAAAAAAAATGGCTGCATTAAGACTAATCAGACTCCGATTCTCCGATCAGGACGGCTGACTTTTGCATTCCAATACATGGGAGAAAAGCACGAAATAATATAAAATTTGAAGCTGTTCCCAAATTTGGCCCGGACAACTATTTTAGCAATAATGAGCGTAAGAGCAATTAACAATTCCAAAATCGTCAGGGAAACGAGCAGCTGAATGGTTATACAATTAAATATTTGGATCAGCATTCTGAGGAGATTAAAAATCTTATGTTCTATTGATTGGGCTGAAGTTCGAGACGTCTACCGCTGACGGTTTCACTAATT
>CAKNXH010058701.1:109757-121317 GCA_932178445.1 Andricus quercusramuli | reverse complement strand
CGTAGTGCGAGAGATAGAGGCAGAAGTGTGATGCAAAAAAGCAAAGGGCTCATACTATCCCCTTGGAAGACGCCCCTCTGGAAGGTGACCTTGTTCGTCGTCACACGATGATTCCTAGATGAGATGGTAAATCTAGTTTTCCAAAGAGGCATCACTCTCTCTATGCATCTCACTATGTGTGGATGTACCTTCAAGCTTTCCAACAGACAGATGATAAGTCTATGAGAGATTGAATCGAAAGCTTTCCGGTAGTCAATCCAGGCCATTGACAGGACGACCTAATGGGCGGCAGCGTCTTTACAGACACACCTGTCAATTAACAGGTTCCTTAGACAGCCTGCTACACCTTTTTTCGAGCCTCGTTGTTCGTACATCTCTCGCCATACAGGCTCAATTCGTCGAACGATCCTGTTGTTTAGGATAGCTGTAAAGATTTTATGCAGTATGTTTAAACAAGTTATTGGCCTGTACTTCTCTGGTCTGGACAAGTTGCCTTTTTTTCGGTAGGAGTATAGTGCGTCCTAACACCAGCCACTGCGGAATGGGCGTCTCCGATTTTAAGTATGAGGTGAATATGCGGGCCAAATGTTGGTGTATAGAAGTAAACTTCTTCCACTAAAAGTTCTTGATACAGGCTGGTCCAACACCGGAAAAGTTCTTTGTACCTCTAAGTGCTTTTTTCACCTCTTCGGCAGTGACTGATGGGCACTCCTCCTCAGATTTTATGAGGCTCTCGCAAAACTTCTTGAAGCGGATGATATTGTCAGTATCTTCTTTCAACTCTAGTGTTTTCGGGATCTTGTACACCTCTCTCCAAAAAGTTTCTACCTCCTTGGGCTTGGGTGGATTTTTTACAAAAACAGGGGGATCACTGAAGAGGCGTGATGGGTCAGCAAGAAACTGTTGATTCTCCCTGTTCCATCTCTCCCTCTTCTGTATCCTCCTCCTTGCGTCAGATAACAGCCTCATTTTGTCAACAATATGCTGCTTGATTGTCAGCAGCTTTGACATGTTCAGTGTGTGATTCAAGGTCCTTAGTTCTTGGGCGAACTTTCGAACCCTTTCCGTGAACGGTCTACCAGATGTTATGTAGTCAATCACACATTGAACACGGGACGCATTCTGTCTTGCCCATCCAATTTTCTTGTTCAGTTGATGCAAGCGTCGTCTGGTCTTCTGATTTATTGTCGGTTTCAGCCTTCGATTTTAATAAGCCAAAGCTCTCGCAGCACCATAAACTGAGCAATTGATGGTCCAGAGGTCGGACTCTTGCGAGATATCTCCACGAAGGGTGGCATCCATTTCAGCCAGATCGTGGGGCTTAAGAGTAACTTGCATGTTGATGTTCCACCTTGTACTGAAATTGCGATCGTCTTCCAGAAGGTGCCTGCTTTCTGCGGTTATATATATATATATATATATAATTAAAAAAAAAAAAAAAGTTAAACAACCACCGCAGGGTACCACTAAGAGCAACTGCCATCTTGAAAAAATGTCAATGGCCCCCAGTAGAACCGCGGTAAAATACACCTATGGCCACGTCTCACATCCGTGAGATGTGTATGTATGTATATATATATGTATTTTATTTTATTTACAGTGAATTTGTTTGGCATGAACTATAATGTGCCGTACACGGAAATGTCTACCCTCTAAAGTGGTATAGAAACCCATAAGTGTCCCTATATAAATTTTGTATGTCCATTTACGATATCTAATTTCCAATGTAAACACCTACATTGGCTTTGGCCTGCAAAGCATTTTTCCGAGTGGCCTCTAAGATTTCTTTACTACCATCTTTTTCGTTCTTACGACACTGAGCGCAACCGTGCCCTGCCGAACAGACGGGAGGACCTTCGAGTTTCGGACAGTAGTCTGCATTTTCTCATTCAAGATCTGAGACCCTTCTCCAGAACTTCGAGAGGCGACATATATTCTTCATCGAATTTTCGGCTGCGGAAGACTACAAACTCAAAGTCAAGGAGAATCAAAAAGTATTCTTGGGTCGCTTCATGGTCTCAGAACACACGAGGGCTTCGCCAGCCGGTCGTTGTGATTTCGCCTTACCTGTGGCCACCCATATTATGGTCGTGAAACGTGGTCGTAGGTGTGATTTACCGCGGTTCTACTGCGAGCCAGTGTACGGTTTCATGAGTAAAATTATTGGAAACATTGTAAAATTTAGCGTCAAATTCGTATACGCTGAAAATATTTTAATGAACGAATGAAAAAACATTTAGCTTCATACCTGAATTTTTTTTAACGAAACGAATATTTCAAAATCTTTAGTTCAACTATTTACCACATCAGTGAAAGCGTTCCTCGAAGTTTGGAAAAATCATACAATGAAGAGTATATGCAACTCTTTAGATTTAGTGAAGAGCCGATTAAATATTATGTGATTACTGGGTATTAATCCAAATTATTTACTCGTGTGATATGAATTTTTGAGAAGGCGAAGGTCTGAGATTCGCCGTTAATGTTAAGTCCCGCTTAAAATTCTGAAAATTTTTGCGTAAACACTAACGATAAGTAGAACAGATAAGCTGCTTATGGTAATTACTCATGTGATAAATGATCCGCGGTCGGTAACGTCACGAGCGTACGATAAACCGAGGAACTGACCATGAGGAGATAAAATATCGGTAACACAAAGATGTTACTTATAGATACTACTGATATAGGATAATCATATTTATACCATCATAGTATGAATGTATTGTTAATCATAATATGTTGAATAATAACGATATAGATATAGAATATTAATGCATGCATAGGTTTGAACTAGTACAACAACTAATGCCATATGTGATACATCAGTCACCTAACAATGTACAACGTAATACTAGTGAAATGAGTATGTAATTAGTCAGAAACCCGGTTCCGCCAACCCATGTCCTCGGAACCGCTTTCGCATTACTTCAAGGACATGGGGGTAAGGCCACTAAGTCGTGCTTCGACTCTCGCTTTTGGGTGCCAGCTTGGCATTCTTCCGATCATCATCCAACCAGGATGCACGCATCGTCGTCAGTAGTGTGCTGATACCACACAACGGGCTCGTCGGCCTTCGGCATCCTGGTTGGGTATTGCTCATCTAGGTAGCGCGTCCTTGAGGCTTTCTCGATAAGGCTGCCTCTCGGAACGCCCTACACCTCGTTGTCCCGGGACGATGATCTGTCCGGGGCTTGTCTTTATTTGTGGCGCAGAGGAAGCACTGCGGCGAACTTTCGCACGCCGCAGCCCTATGGCCCTCTTTGCCACATCTCCAGCAGGCCGTTCTACGGTCTGGGCCATCGCAGCCGGCTGCCATATGGCCGAAGCCCAGGCAGCGGTAGCACCGAACCCTTTCCACTTTTTTATGTACGCGACAGGACACCCACCCCACCTTCAGGTGTCCTGTGCGTACCAACCTCGCGGCCAGTTCCTCGGCCAGCTCCACAAAAGCCTTCAGGTTGCCCCTGAAGGCTCTTTTCGTGAGGCTGACCTTCACCTCTCGCACACCCTCGATACCGAAGTGGCTTCTCACAGCCGCTTCGAATTCTCCGGCATCAGTCGTAGGATCGAGGTCCAGGACCTCGATCTCGGTACGGGGAACGAGCTCGCGCACGATACCCCCCACCCCAATCGCCTCCTTGACCGCAGCCGAAAATTCGGCCCTGCCTTCTGCTCCACGAACTCCACGAGGACCTCCCCATTCCTGCTTTGCCTGACAGCCCTGATTTTTACACCCAGGGTGTCCGGCTTCACCTTCAACTTGAGGTCCTTGGCGTAGCTTAGACCCTCGGCCGGTTTAATGATTACCGCCTCGGGTCTTCGCCTTCTTCATCGCCGGCCTAGGTCCGCTCGCCTCGACGGGACTCAGTGTGAGCTCCCGCTCACGCTTCCCAAGTTTGGAGGCGGGAGTTTCTTTAGCATCTTCAGTCTGAGTGCCCGTCTGGCTTACGTTCCTTCTCTCCGGCGTATCAAGGTGTTTTTTTCCCACCTCCTCTTCGACATGCTTGATCGCTTCATGGTAGGAAAGTTCAGCAGAGCCTAAGGTCTCTGCCATCCTCTCCATTAGAACCAGGGCCTCCTTTAGTCCATTCCTGATAGGCATGAACATGTTCTTCTTCGTGGCGCAGAAGTCCCGCAACCTCTCCAACACATCGTCCAACTCAATATATATTTTTCTGGCCTCCGTCATCTTTACCTCCGCATTTCTTTGGTGCTGTCTGGACAACTTTTCACTGTCGTCCAGCACTTCTACCACATCTAGATCTTCTTTCAACTCCTCACACACTCTTCGGTTTATGTTTACTTTATGCGCCATTTAAATTCCCACGAGTAGCTAATGAAATAAAAGTCAACCTCCGCAGAGCCCCGCGTGCGGGGGTAAGGTCTGTATACTCTAGAAGGCGACCTGGTATCCTAGAGACACCGTTTGTGACACCACTCTCCTGGTGCCATGCAGCCTTCGGCACGGTGGATTAACGCCTTAGCTTGGAGGTTTTTCCTTCGGGACCATCCCTGGACATTACCTGCGACTGCTTATTGAGTAGTGTTACCGTATTCAGCAGGAACCCTCGGTACAGGGTCGCAACAGGAAGAGGTCATGGTTTTTTCTCGGTGTGTCCTTCACCCAGTCTGTTTGGTCCGCGGGGCCTATTTTATTTCAGCCCTACCCTCTGTTTCCAGCGAGCATTCCCCTATCCGCCACCAGGAGACGCGCCACGTAGGGGTTACAGACTTACAGTTAGAATTACAGAATTACAGTTAGTAATAGAATTCATATTCTTGAAAGGTCAAGAGTCGAGATGCGCGACCGCTGTCCATGGTTGCTGACGATAGCAAGCATCATTCAACGTTTAATAGTATTAGTTACCCACTAGCATCGCTCTCAAACATTGAGCGGAACTAGATACGAGTAATATTATTAATAGAAACGTGCCGATTTCAAAAGTTAGATACGTGCCGATTTCAAAAGTTTGAAACGTGTCAATTTCAAAAGTTGAAACATGCCGATTTCAGAAGGTCGATCATACTATCCCTATCATGGAGAAACCATCATATCTAAACCCCAGAGACATCCCTGTCAATGGTCTTTATCGTTTGAACAGTCGTACCGTCCACATCATTCACAAACCACCTTGACTAAGTTGCGTACTTTTACCTCACCCCGAAATATTCCTCCACGAAGAACCGCGTTGATTAAGTCGCGTACTTCTACATCACCGCGAAATAGTAACGTGGAGTCCAGTTTTGCAAATAAAGTCCCTTTGGCTTTCGGTCATCGTACTAATTGACCTCGAAGTGTTCGTGAAAGTCAATTAGAAACACCCGGTAGAATTCCATCGATATTCTACGACGTATCGGGGATACAATCGATAAACCAATCTTCTCTTGCCCTTTCGGACTGAAAGGTATTGTAAGTTTTTACTTATTAATTACATTGTAACTCATTTCTACTCTCATGTTTATAATAAATAATTGTCATATAAAACTACTGTAATTCTGAATTACCGCCATCCCGTTGGATTGATGAAGTGAAAACAAACCCTACAATAAAAATAAATAGTCGGGCCTTACCAACCTGACTTAACCAGCCCTTGTAACCTCCCTCATCCTAACCTTTTTTCAACCTACCCTCGCCTTTGCTCGGGACGTAACAGCTGATTTGGTGGCAGCGGTGGGATTTCACTTTCGTTTACATTCGGTGTTTTTACTAATAATTTGACTTCAGTGTAGTTTCAAGATAGTTACTTCATCGGCATTCGAGAGTATTAGTCCTTCTTAGATATGTTGCACGGTCACCTTCGGGGCAAGGCAAAGTTCGAAGTGCATGATCCTTGTAGCAGGATTGTACAAGTGAAGGGTTTAAAACAACATCATCAAAGACCAACATTCGACAATCGCGTTTCCGCGAATTAACAACCTTTTGAAATAAAAATTCGGTTCCGGAATTCCGCAAGTTAAATTCAAAATTACATAAATAAACCACAACCGAGTGGAATTCCCATCAAAATTGGTTTAACAATTGAACCGCTAATTAATTAAAAATCTTCACCTTTTCAATATTTTAATTACTCAACTCATTCAAAAGGTCAATTCTGGCCATTTTGAGCCTATATGAGTTAATAGCGAACCTCAATTAATCAAAATAATAACTAATTGCAGTAAATTTCGAACTTAAATTTTAAATCTGCGTTTTTGATTAAGCGCGACTCAGATCACACAATTTTGAATCAATAGCATTATCTTATTCAGCTACAGAGCCTTTCATAATACATGAACGCTTGCATTGACTACTGGACGTAGTGAAACGGTCTAACCTTTACCGCCCTTTTCTACTGAATAATGCGGGCAACTGCTTGTTAGTGATAACTCTGCGTTTTGGTCAGACACTTAACTTGGTTTATAACGAATTTTTGTTTAAACGTTTTGTGTTATCTAAAAAAAGATTTGATATTCATGCCATCTCCTTTTGAACTTATGCATTAGAGTTTGTCTATGCATAATTTCTTCACTGACATAACTACGTGCAACGATTTCATTTTATCATCAAATTGTAATGATAAAAAAACTCGTGAAATTACCCTTAATTTTCAAAAATTAAAAATTATTCTTTGATTGGTGATTTGGTCATTTTGAAATCAGTTCCTGCTCGTTAAAAGCATTATAAAGATCATCATAAAGTTTTTACTCTGTTGCGTGCGATAAAAAAAAATTCTCAATTCACCTTGTAAAAAAAAGGCTAGTTTCTAGTGTGTCTATCGGTTTTACAGCTGTGATTTAAAATAGCTCACATACTTTAGAGATAACCATAATATATATCCTATTCAATCTTGAATTAATTGCCTTTATAAATCGAGCTCTCATCATAGAGTAAATTCAAATAAACCATCCTAAAGATTAAACTGTGCACAAATTTGAGTAATCTAAATACATTGGCTCAAATTCACTTATTGAAATTTCTCTAATTAATTCCACCAGAGGACCAACTGGCAATTTCAAAGAAATTCCTTGGTTTAGGTAAACAATTGTGGCTTACTTTCTGGGAATTTTAATCTCAATGTGTCTTTAAATTGTAGTAATTTACACTTCCGAATATTGAGTGTTAAAAGGGATTCAAATTCTAAAAAGAATGAAAGCTACTAAATTAAATAACTTATACCTTTTTGCTACTGTTCTACTTGAATCGAAATACGGTTGTGAAGTAAAATAAGTTTTGCAAATTCATTTACACTTTAACAACAATTCAATTCAAAGACTTCGTTGAACTAAACAATTTCAAATTCTCAATCGCCAAAAAGTATATATGGTACCCGATTCGGGTAGTGTTTCTAGATGGATAGTTTCTTGTAATGAATAACTGCAAGTGTGGCCTCACCTCACCCACGGCTAGCCAGCAGCACGCAGTATCCCGAAAGTTTACCCATCCAAGTACTAACCGCGCCCAACACTGCTTAACTTCAGTGATCTAACGAAAACTGGTTTTTACAGCGTGGTATGGCCGTTGGCCATCCAACTCGCCATGGATTATCCAAAATTCATTTTTGAAAATTCCCGGAAATTCATGAAAAATTTCGGTCATCCATGGTAATTTTACAGATATATTTGGTAACTTACCATGGATTACCAAAAAATTCATTTTTTTCATTTCCCTAAATTTCCGCAAATTTATGAGAATTTTCGGGAGTAAAAAGTAGAGCTTCTGCCCTGCTTCACGGGCGTCGAAAAGGGCTGAATTCATGCATGTGTCATAAAAAATTATATAATATTGACGGAAACAAGGACATGTTAATCCGTTCCAACCGCATTTTTAAAATTTTACAAAACAAAGTAAGCGCAGGCATTAAGCCATGAACCAGCGATCTCAGGCACATGAGCACAGAACGTAACAAATGAGCTGCGACTCCTGTTATTGATTTGGTGCAATAGATCTGACGCGCCCAGCAACATAAATAAACATAAAGAAATAAAATGTAAGGTGAAAATCTAATTTAATCTAATGTAATATGTAATCTTGAAAACCAAAGAAAACGCTATTGGAAAGGATAAAATAACAAAGAACAAAATACAGGGGATAACAATACCAGTGAGAAAACAAGAAAAACTAATGTTAAAATTTTCAAAAAGGCCTGGTGTTGTCACCTCCAAACAAGGAATTCCGATAAAAAATGTTTATATAAAAAAATACACACATTCCAAACTAACAACAACATAAGAAAAATAAGACACTCATACGCATACGCACATAATATGAATAAAACTCTATTGAAAAGCTATTGAAGGAAACTTCTTAGGTGGCCATCCATGTACCCCTCCGCCCACACCGGTTCCGGAGCTGAAAGCAAAGACAAAAACGAAAAATATTAAAAAATATACATAAGCAGAAACGAAACAAATAAGAAGAAAAATAGAAAAAGAGAGACAGTAACAAAATAAATAAATGAACTCTAGAAACTCACGCTCTCTCTTGCGAGCGAGCGTCCCGCATTTGCAGCGAGCCTCCCTCTCCATCACTTGCACGTACCGGCCACACAAACAGAAGACATGGTTAGACCCTGGAACGCTGGAACATAAAAAAAAGAAGAGGCGTTTTTTAAAAATAGAAGTCAAAACGACAAAAAGACAGAAGGAACACAAAAGAAAACAAGAAGAAAAAACAACAAAACGGAAAAGAGACGAGAAACTTACCTAAAGCAATGTGAATACGGATGTCAGCACGAGCATTCAAGGAGATGCAGAGGCAGCTTCAGACTCTTCCTTCTCATTGTCCAAGATTTCGAAAAGACAGGTCCAGTAACCCATGGCGCAAGTCAATGCGATGATTTGCATGGGAAAATCCGCAAAATTTAACAAGTTTTTCGTTCGCTAAAGTTCGTTGTTTCAGAGCTACTAGCTAAGGCACTTGTTATAGTAGGCCTGGAAACTTATAGTGCAAGCACTCTACCACCATGACGTGCTCTTTGGAAATCTCACTATCCGTCGAATTTAAGAAGGACAAATCGAAATCCTCAATGGATTGCGCGAAAGAATCGACAACCGCGGCGTTGTCATCCGACGTCGGCATAATGGGCACACTAGTACGATTAAAATCAGAGAAGGTAAGAGGAAGAGAGACTAAAAGAATTCTTACAGGATTGGAAGAAACTGCAAAATGTTCAGTAAGGCATATGAGGATGCCCTTCCGCCCACAAAACTCCTCATAGGGCACTGTTTTCGCAAAGGATGATGTGTTAGAGTCGTTCTCCATTGCTGACCCAAGTGTCACTGGCCACTCCTGCAGATGTAGCCAACGACCAGCATCTAGACCAGCCTGCAAAAATTTGTTAACAACAGAAAAATCTGATGAACGATAAAGCAAGACAACACCTGGACCCTTGCACGCTTAAGCACTCACATGGCAAAGAAAATTGGAATTACACTCACCTTATGAGTCACATATCAAAACAAACACAAAACAATTTACTCTTTAAAAACATTTTTGCCATATATTTGAACCTTTGAAAATCACGGCATGAATATGCAATTTAACAATATAATCTGTCACAAAACTGAAAGTATGAAGATTTTCAAATAAAAACAAATGAAACCGTCCATGTTGCCCAGCAGCACTTACCATGACAATAATCAAATGTTAGATAACAAACACGTAACACAAAACTCATCGACGACGATGAGGATTTTAAGGAAGGAGGACTGTTACAGACTCAAAAATTTTTTATTTTGTCGTAAAACCGAATGGTAAACGTATCACAGTATGTAACTACGTATATGATCAGCCGCAACTACTTAACTATAAATGAGCAGTGATAAATGAGCGACGGTCGATGAGGAAGTAAGCGTGAGCTAATTAACAATGTAAATCCATGAGCATACCGACCTACCTAACTATCGGTAATACAGAGAAGCTTAAGTAATTAAATTAACGTAGAACTACATATTATACCCTCCTAGTGAAGGATAATTTAATTATGTACCATCATAGTACATAGACTAATTATAATAGAAAATTACGCAAATAGTAATGAAAAATGTAACCGATTAGTTGCAAATACATATTGCATCTATTTACATCTTGAACCTATAATTAGGAAACTGACCATAAAATAGAAAAGAGAAGAGTTAGAGAACCAATCATGCATCGACAATCAACACCAAAATCGATATAGCTAAAAAGGGATAAGTTCAATCAATAAAAACGAGGCATAAAATATAATCAATGAACGCATAGCAAGTACGTGCCGTTCGTAACTTTAGCGATTCGTACGTGTCGTTCGTAACTTCAGTGAATTGTACGTGCTATTCGTAACTGTAGTAAATTGTACGTGCCATTCGTAACTTGAGCGATTCACACGTGACTTTTGAAGAAGGGATTTCATATATAAGCCTCAGACTTAGCCCTGGTGGCCGTCTTCACGTTTCTCGCAGTCATGCTGTTAACTCAGACTTTGAAGTACGTACCGCTTGAATTAATTCGCGAAATTTCAAACAATTGTGAAATATTCCTCAACGAAGAACCGCTGTATACAATTCGCGTACTTTTTGCATTCATCGTGCAATAGTACGGAGTTTCAGGTATAAACGAAGTCCCTTGGGCTTTCGATCGTCGTGCAAGTTGACTTTTGCTTATTCGTGTAAATCAATTAAAAACACCCGGTAGAATTCCGTCGATATTCCACAAAGTATCGAGGATATCATCGACACACAAATCTTCTCTTGTCCTTTCAGGACTGTAAGGTTGCTCAAGTTTCATTCATTTACTGTAATTTTCTTTTCTATTCTTATATTCTAATAAACATTCACTATTTTAATAACTGCTATATATTTGGAATTCACACAATCCCCTTGGATTGATGAAATGAAGACAATCCCACAATATTATAAATTATCAGGCTTTACCAATCTGACAACTGGCATACCCAGCAAATACGTTCTGTAACTGCTCCGTAATAAAGGGATAACACTGTTATATTTGGTGATATAACAAATGTTACTGTTCAGTGACGTGCTTGTTCTATAGCTAGAATGTAACAACGTTGAGTAACTTTTTTACCGAATGAAGCTGTATCATTTCACTACAAAAAGTTGTAAAAATTGTTTAGCAGTGAGATATAAGTGTTATTGAAGAAGAATATAACAGTTATTCTATAACTTGGTTACACGCAATAATTATAACAATTTTTCTACAGACTTATGCAAGTGAAATTTAACGGCGTTACTCTGTTTTTTGGTAAGATGTGCATAATAATGCACAATAGTACCACATGTTTAACAATGTGACATGACTGTTACGTGACAAACGTGTATCATTGGAAGCTTCTAATGTGTCCCCTAAGGGTTTATATTTTTCTTGTATCTCCTTCCTATTCCTTCACACACGCCCCCACTCACTTACTTGGTGGTGGGAAGGGGGACCTACAGTTTAAGGTGGGTTCCGAACCACCAAGAGCAACAGCCTTAAGTACTTGGAGAACCTTTTTCTCTAGATGTACCGGTGCCACGACTCTCCGGAGATGAACAACTCCCTTTCTAGGCAAGTGTTCACCGCATGGGCCACCGAGGCTCTTCCAGA